>OMPJ01015082.1:0-87493 GCA_900312935.1 Carapus acus | reverse complement strand
GTGGTGGTGGTGTTGTCCCTCTTGCTCGTCTTAGTATTTGTCATCTCACCGTGTAGAGAGCGTGCAAGGCCCCGAGAGCTGCCACCAAAGGGGTGTGCTTGTAATCTGGGTGAACTGGACAAACCAGCAGCGGGCGGTGTATGCCAGCTTTCAAAGCCCTGAAAGGACAGGACAGACGGCGTCAGGGACAGACGAGAGACAGAAAAAGAGCCCAAGCCGAGCACCAACGCACCGCTTGATGCCTTTGGCGGCTGCGTCGCTGAAGCGTCTGGCGTCGTCGTAGTCACGGTTCACTGGGCCGGTGGAGGCGTACACCACGCGGTCCCCAGACACACCGGGGACCTTCAGGAGCACCACCTCATCCCCCAAACCTTTGTCCACCTGCAGAGACGCAGCAGTGATGATACATTGTCGACCTTTGTTTCACCGACCGCATACGCCATAGCACATTTTGAGCCACGTTTCCAGTCTTGCAATCTAAATTGTGCACCAACTTACTGAGCTGTAGTCCTGCAGAGGGTCCCGAAGACATGCCAGGTCCTCGGGCAGGGCGTCAAGGCTCTGGGCCACCAGGACGATGCCATCGAAACTGAGGAGACGACAGCAGAAATCATTAACAGCGGACCGCTTCAAGGCACGCGACACCACGCCAGAGACGAACGTGCAAAGAGGAAACGGGACGTCTGACTCGATACTCACTTGCGGTCCTTTAGCTTGGTGGTCCATTCGATGGGCTGAATGCTGAGGAAAGAAGAACACAGTTACTTCCTCATGGCCTAGCCAGGTCAGCAATTATCATCTGGGCATATATGGTCCTCTGGAGCCACAGTGCTGCATGTTCTCCTTTGTACAGGGTGTTCATTCCTTCCACTCTGTGCTCCCACAGTTGGACTTGCTACACATACTCACATCTCATCAGGTGGGCGTGGGCTGTTCGGGGGAGAACATGCAGTACTTTGGAGCCCCGGGATGAGGAGCAAGGAGCCCTCACAGCAAGTTTCCACGTTTGATAAGTGAGTGGGTCAAAGTCTGGACCCCTGTGTGGCCCAGCCTTGCTGCTGGTTACAGCGTCCCTCAGCTTATCTCAGCCTTTCAACCCTTCATGATCAAGACTTTGTTCCTGATCAGCACTTTATAGACTGCAGCTAGCTCACTCACTGTCATTAGGCCTCTTACTTTATGCCTGCTATTCCCTCCATCACGTGGCGAAAACACGCGTCATCTGTATTGATTTTCAATTCAGTCGTCATATGATGCTGAATTTCAAATTCGAGGAATGTAATTCCAGGATCGCTCAATTCGATGAAACTATATATCAAGGATTTGATTAGAGATCTCTCCATTTAGATCCCTCACGAACCATAACAAAGAAAAAAATGCTTGTAATTAAAATCAACCACATGCTCAGGATCATGCAGCTGAGGAGCCAAAGAAAGAACCCACAAGTATTCCCACAAACTCGCACACACACCACGCACACGACAGTAGGGATGCACACACGCAACAGGCGCATCTGTCCCGGGATGAAAGCATAGACGGCCCCACCTGGTGCTCATTGTGCTCCTTGTCCTCGACGGTTGAGATCCTGAAGACGAATACGGCAGCTGAGCGCCGGCGAGACGTTTTTCCGGCCCTGCTCCTCCTCGGAGAGTCACGTGACCCGCTGCTGCAATCAGCGACGCCGGGCTGTCAACAGAGCCGCCACCACACAATTATATCATAACACACAATTACATTAGTCTGACACTCTGACCCTACACTTGTTTCCATGGTGACTAAAATATTCCAGACTGTCAACGAACGATTTATTCGAGAATTTAAAGCAGGATGGGGAGACTCATAGATCCTGACCCCGTTCAACGCATGACCGAATGACACTGACGGGAAATGTAGTCCTAATATTTTTTTTTGAAGTCATCAAAATGTACTCGAACGGAATCGACTCACAAAGCCCTCGCCACCGAGTTAAACTGTATCTCACAAAAGGCAAGCACAGATAGAAAGCGTGGCTGGTAAACACGGCTGCGTCGTTATTTCAATAAGAATAACATAAAGGACTACAGACGCTGACCCGGAACTGCTTATCTCGAGCAGAGGAGTGGACTCTTGCTTGCAGACGTTAGAGGTAAGTGTAAACCAAACAAGGCATTTAGGTCATGGCCGTGCGCCCCAAGCCGCACATGCATCGCGTAATTTAAACACGATTCTGATTTAATACACCGTAACAGCCATAGTTACCGTCTGCACTGACACGACTCCAGTAGCAGGTGAGCGACTGTCTGTCTCTGCAAATCATCTCTAACAGCAGTCAAAATCGAATTGATAAAAATTGCTCCCATTAGTCTATGAATATCTCAATCCCCTTGCGGGATGGAGGGCAGTGGGTATCTGTGGGACAGGGTAGAATGTCAGCTTGAGAAGGATGATCCGCTGTGGCGACCCCTGAAGGGAGCAGCTGAGGAAAGAATAAGGGAAGAATATCAACAAGTCTAATATGTGCATTACCCTATAGAAAGACAGAGTACTGTGTAGGTGTTGGTGAATTGTAGTCTGGTTCTCAGACCTGTAAGTGCACTGTTCACTGAAGTGTAAACAGGCTGGGAACAGGCTGTGCAAAGTGAGCCTTCCACCTCAAATGTTTGTCTTTGCTCCTGTCCCTCCCTTGAAGATGAGACTACTCTTTAGTACTTTCAGGAGATTCCGAAAGACAGAGAGACGAAAGCTAGACAGCCGAGGATTGTGTGGTGCGGCCATGCGCTTGGTGCAGTTCCATCGCCTCGACGATGACAGTAGAAGAATCAGGGTGGGAGTGGAACAGGGAGAAGGACTCGGCGTGGTGGACTTGCGGGCCTTTGACCCGTCGATGCCATCTACTATGAAAGAACTTCTAGAGTTGGGAGACAAAGGTCTGCAGTGTGCGCACAGGTATCTCTCCCTAATGCATGCATGCACACACCCACACAAACAAAGAACAAATTCAAACATACTTATTCATAAACCTGTGGTAATGTTCACACAGACTGTTGCAAAGTAAAAATTTAAATTTTGCCTTTGAACTCTGGACCTTGTTTCACAATGTTTTGGCCTGCGTGTGTGTGTTTGTGTGTGTGAGTGCAACTGACTACTGCTATCCTTTTCCTACCCAGCTCGTCTATAAATACGCATATTTTTCTTGCTAATTTGTAAATTAACACTACCATTCTTCATTATATTCATAAATTGGCTTCAATTGAGTTACATCAAATATCAATCAAATATCGGCTCGTCACAAATCCCTCTGTCATTGTCATTTTTAAATAATCTCTCACCTAATCTTCTCTAATCATCTAGACTCAACCTCTGTCCTCTGATGTAAACTCTTGGTCCCTTTTGCAACCCAAACCACTGTCATAGTGCCATTCCTCCACCTAAAGCTGCAATTCCAATGTCACCTTCCTCCCCAGAGCCCTGACATCTGGCGAGTGTGTGGTGCAGAGATCAGACATCAGGCTGATGTCCCCTATTCTGGCCCCGGACAAAGTGGTGTGCGTGGGCATGAACTATCGGGACCATTGCCTGGAGCAGAACGCACCGATCCCCAAAGAACCAATCATCTTCAGCAAGTTCCCCAGTGCAATCACGGGGCCGTACGATGACATCGCCCTGCCTCCTGAGAGCCAGGTGAGGCAACAGCCACATCACCACTCCAACCGCCAACCGCCGTTTAGTTTGATCGTTAACGAAACATGACAATTGTCAATTCGTACCCCATTCCTCTTCTGGGCTGGGACTGGAAGAGCAGGCCTCTGCCTGGCGAGTGATTGATGATCAAAAAAAAATTTGTACCATCAATGTTGTTATTAAGTGTTCCCGTCAGTACTCCGAAGTACTCCGAAAGGCGTGTCTACGAGAACAATTGTCTGTTAAGGTCTCACTCATCTAGGTCATGATGGCCAAGTGAAAGCTGAATCACAGAAACTGGATTGGGTTGGCTCTTGGTGAATGTTTTACTCTTCACCCAAGCAGCTTTCCCTCAGCACAGAACCAGTTCCAACTGAACTGAAGAAGGTTGCTTGATGAGGCGCAAAGTGTGCTCAAGAACCAACACGACCAATTGCCGGGGATTCGACCTCTGCACCTCTCTCAGTGTTCATCATGATTGAGCCTTCCTGTCTGATTGAAGGAGGTGGACTGGGAAGTGGAACTGGCCTTCGTGATTGGACGAAAAGGAAAACACATCAAGGTGAGAGCTGCATAGTGCCACTCCACCGCAACAGCCCCACAGATTGTCTGTCCCGATCCCATCCCTCTGCCCTCCGACAGGAGGAGGACGCTCTCTCGCACGTGGCCGGTTTCACCGTGGCCAATGACGTCAGCGCACGAGACTGGCAGATGAAGCGGAACGGGAGACAGTGGCTGCTGGGGAAAACGTTTGACAGCTTCTGTCCGCTCGGCCCGGCATTGGTGACCACAGATGTTGTAAAAGGTGGGAGAATACTGAATGGGATCAAAAGGCAAATCAAAGATTATCACAGGATTATTGTCATTGACAGCTGTCTGAAAGGTTGCATGATTGTTGTACCTGTTTTTGTGTTTGACCTGCTCCACTTCTAGATCCTCATAACTTGAAACTTCACTGCATGGTTAATGGAGAGACGGTCCAGAGCAGCAACACTGATCAGATGATCTTCAAGACAGAGGCGCTCATCGCCTGGGTTTCCAAGTACAGTACATGGCTTCTGCTGCTCAAAACATAAGTCCAGTCCCATTCCTCTGAACACTCAGCACATTGTTACTCCATGGACAAAATGCCAAGTTAGGATTCTGTGACTTAAAACAAATCGTCACAAGGATTTCGTCTGAGCAGTATTTTTGTATACCACTACACATACAGTGTATGTTTATTGGTTTGAACAACAGCCAGTTAGATGTTGTTTCTACCAATAATTATGGTCTTCACACAGACTCTTGTCCTCCTTTGCACTCTTTCCCATAAGTGGTTGTCCACTGTCATTCAGTGGAAACCACCAGACAACCAAGATTCATGAAAAAAAAAAACAAAAGGAAAACTGAAAAGTGAAATAACAATGGGGCTCGTAACAATAATTAGGTCACAACACAAATGTACAGTATGTGCAAAACCATACAACATGCTCAGACAATAAATACAAAATACATACTACATATTTTGCAGAACAGAAATGTGTTTGTTTTGCAAGTTCAGTTCCTCTGGTTGGGTTTAAGGTGTACCAACAATGGTGAGCTATCTACAATGCTCACCCATTCCATTAGAAATGACTTATATGTCTGGAGTTAAAATCTCCAGAGGGACCAGGGCCTGCGAACGCTAACGTTCTGAGTTCCCGTGTTAGTTGTTGTTGTTTGACGATGCAACCAAATACCATGAAGCAGAGGATTTACTCTGAACTTTGCCAGGCTTATGCCAGACGGTCCTCAGCAGGCATAGGCTTATGGTCTGTGCTCGTTTGGAGCCCGACTGAAATCAGACAGTTGATTAGGTAAACAGAAGAAGAATTTCTGAGCGTTACAGATGGCGTGATGAAAGTTTCTCTGCTGTTCAACACCCATCGATATTGACTATTGTGTGCCAACGTGTGGCACAAAATAATTGAAGGTAATAATTTGGCACACCCAAACTGGTTTTGTCATGTAGACCACAAAAGTCATAGCGAAACTGAAATACACCTTCAAGAAAGAGCCTTTGCGCCAGCAACTGGCATCTCTCCTCTGCAGCTTTGTGTTCCGTGCAAGCTGAAACCCGAAATAATTCACTGTGCTGGTGCCCTGAGGCATGGCTACTGACTGCAGGGTTCTGTGATGTGATTAGATTCTATAATGGGAAAAAAAAACCCTTATATTTCACTGACATGGTGGTGACAAAGACTCTTTCTCTCTCTCTGTATGTGTGTGTGTGTGTGTCTGACAACTCTTCACTGGAAAAATGTGGCGCTGCGCGTAAAATGTGACATGATGAATTAATTTCTCAGCAAGTGCTCCTCGGCGCGATACTCAACGTGACAAAGACGGCACGTCTCACACATATGCCTGCACTGTGTGTGTGTTTTCTGCTCTGTTAGGTTTGTGACATTAATGCCTGGAGATGTATTCCTGACAGGCACCCCCCCTGGTGTTGGGGTGTTCAGAAAGCCACCTGTCTTCCTCAAGGTGATTTTACACGCAAATAACCACGCATTATCACCCATCCCATTGCTCCCATGTCCTGTGTCACAGTATGAGATCTTTCTCTTTCACTTCACGCTGGAAAGACCTGTTATGGCAGCAGCCAAAAAGGTCCCAACACAGCAGTGACTGTGTTAGACCGCTTTTGAGTGGATTCCATTTAAAAAAGGACAAGCAGAGTTTTGATTTCGATTGTGTCCTTACATGATTTTGCTTTCAGAGAGGAGACGTGGTGGAGTGCGCCATCGACCACTTGGGCTCCATAATCAACAAAGTGGTGTAACGCTTGCAACAACCTGAACATGTGCAGAAGCAAAACGAGAAAACGACGAAAAAACAGCGAAACTGCAATCAAAAGACCATCTTTTCATAAATGTTCTGACTCATGTTGGCCTTTGCACAAGCACTCTTTGTTTAAAATAGGCATCCCACTGTAAATGTTTTGTGCTGATGGATTGATTGTTGTGGGAGCGGCACGTGTGTGGCACGGATGCGTGATGTGTTTTCATACTCTGCAATTATGTGACTCGTCAGAATTTGCATTTTAGCCTCAGTTGTTCAGGAGCTACCATCTCCAAAAATACCCCAAAAATACCCCCTCATGCTGTGCCATTCAAACTGGGTGACCCAGCATGGCTCATATTTTAGTGTAAAAAAAAGAACATACAGAAATGTTCTATTTTTATCTGTTCCTATGAATAACATCAAAAGCTGAACAACCTGCTGAACCCAATCTAGTAACAAAAGAAGAGATTTCAGGTTGAATAACCCAAACGATTTGTGCACCGTTTTTCCATCATGCACAGATTTGGTTTTGATTAGGAATTAAACAGGTTATTCTGACATTGCTATTTTGGAGGACAGACAATTTTCTCGATATGCTCAGATGTGCTCCATCTTGGGCAAAATGTCAAGTGTGAAAAGGGCCTGTGCATTTGAGCGTGTCGAACCTGCAGGTAGTCCGTCAGTAGGTGGCAGTAATCTTCCATGCCAAAATGGAGCTGGTCAGCTTTGTGTAGTTGTGGGCTTCATAGGAGTAAAATCTTGGCTGACTGGGCTGCACAGTCGGACTGCAAGTTTTACCATCACGGCTGCCTGAAATCAACTGTGTGCAGATCAGAGCAACGAATCGATTTCTGCCTCCATGTCTGTGTCAAAGGCTTTGTTTGCCTTGAACTGAATGACTCTTCTCAAGTCTGACTCAGCGTAAGTGGGACCATGGGAAGGGAGAGAACAACTGAGAAAAAGGCTTAAAATGTCAATGTACCCCTGGAACAGAGAGAGGAACACATCATTTATTTTCAGCATGAACACAGAGGACGACCTTGTCAGAACAGAAAAGCAAAACCCAAAACAACGTCAATATGTAATAACCGAAACCGTTGGAGTCTCCACACCAAACACGGCCGGCTGAATGGCGCAGAAACGCATTAACACAACTGACTTCATAATTCTAACCGCCCGGGGCTCTGCACAAGTGCCATCAGTGAAGATAAACTTCAAATCAATGCCTCATCACTGAAAAATCAAAACACAATTAACTTAAAGATGCCAGTATTGCAGCTCAGCATGTATCTCGAGATTTATCTAAAGCCCGTCTGTCTCCAACAACAGACGAGATGGGACTCTCTCTCTCCCAGTGAGGCTCAAAGAGAGCAAAGTAGGCGTGCTACTCAGTTTGAACACACATGCAGTCAGTCGCAAAGGTATTGGGAGATGAAATGATGCAGCCTCTGCCTGTTTTCCGACGACCAGAACAGCTGGCTGATACCGAGGTAGATTGTTCCGCTGTGCAGCTCCTCCACCAGAACCTCAGGACATACACACACACACACACATACACACATTACATGAGGAAATCTCATATAAATCTCTGTTGGGATTGTTGACTGCCATAGTTTGTAAAACAGTATCAAAACTTTGGAATTCTGTCCACACTGGTGCAAAGAAAGGTGCTGTCCAATTAAACTTCCACAGGAGGAGTGCATGTATTATCTTTGCGGTTGCGTCCTTGACACAGTGTAAAAATGAAAGATTGGACAAGACCAAGAAAACCACCAGAATTTAAATGTGAATTTAAAAGTGAATGAAAAAAGACGCAACTACGAACAATCTTCAAGGTCTAATTCATGGGAATTGGGAGAGCAGCTTCAGGCTTCGTTTGCTGTAAGCATCTATTATGTAAACTACATTTGTCCTTTGACAATTGCAAACGGTCCGATCTTGCCAGGCTTTTCAATGAGTTATCAAACTCCCTTGAATAACCTCGATAAAAATGATGACAGCCTCATGAGGTCTTAGCAGATAAGCAGGTCATTAACTGTCTATTTTTGAAGGCAAAGCGATTCCCTGTGAGACAGTAGGGCTGATGGAAGCCTTTGCCAAATCACATGGCTGAGCAGTGACTCGTCCCAGGGCTCTAAAGTGTAATCTCGGTGGGTACGTTTGTGCCAGGCGGCCCGGCTGTCCCGCTCCTTTTCATCATTTCTCACTGTTGTCTGCATGTTTGCTCGCGATGGGGATAATGCAGCTCGCGCCGCAACGGACGAGGAGCACAACAGTTGCTGCCTTTTGTCAGCCTCCTGCGGAGGAAACCATTTCCACTTGCAGTGCTTGTAGAAATGCTGTAGCTCGATACTGATCTTAGGAGACATCAGGCGTCTTCGCAGCCAGAGTCATCGTCTCTGTGCGTATAATGTATCTCATTGTGCTCACTTGAGCTTTTTTATCAGTTGACGGAAAAGGCTGGAGGAAAAAGCGAAAGCAAAATTCCTCACATTGGAGTGCGGGCACCTAAAGAAATGGTAAACGCCTTAGAACTGCTACAGAAAGCCATGTTCTTCTTAAGGCCCGATCTGTGATTTCAGGGCTATTGGCAGCTCAGGGTCTATTGAAACAGTGGCAGCGGTGAGAAGTACCCGTAATCATGATTGACTAGGTCAGATCCATCTATCTAGCCACTGGTCCAATATGTGTACATGTGCAACTCGAAAATTGTGCTGATGCTTTGCAGAAAGTGAGAAGAGGGAATTGACAAGTGCAAACAGGAATATCCACACCAGCCCACTAAAGAGGACGACACTTTGGAGAAGTCATTCGGTGTTTCTAATTCAACAAAATCGGATTGGGCTGAAAATTGAAGAGGCTTTTTGGCCGTTTTGGTATTTGCATATATTTGGACCCACCTGGGAAGAGATTCATGTGCGAGCCAGAATTTTCAATATGACTGGAGTCGAGGTCAGCATCGGACAGATTTAGAGCAAGATAGAGGGAGAGCGAGGCAAAGACAGTCTCACTCAATCACACACTCTCACACACAGCTTTGTCTGACTCACCCCCAGGTCTGTCAGCGTACGTGCCGCGGTACGTGCAGCCTCACAGGTGCAACACTCTGCAAGATTGTACCACAAAAGTACGCATAAATCAGAAAAACAAATCTGAGAAGTACATAAGACAGATGATGTAAAAAGACAACAAGGACTTTTCTGGAGGAAGAATGTGATGAAAGAGCATCTTGCTTATTTGGTGTTGGTGTGGTGAGTATGAGCCGTTAGTGCACTGGCTGCCTCTGCCACCCCACCTACTCTGAATTTGTGGTAAAAGCTTTTAAAGTGACATCTTTAATTGAGGATGTGTGTACTGCTGTGGCGCCATGTGGCTTCCGACTCACCGTAATGTTGCCTGTACTTATTTGCGGTGTGGGTGAGGTAGGAGTGGATCTGAGCGACACATTCAGCTTCTGCAGGGCAGAGAAGAGGATAACGTGAAAAGAGCCAATTGCGGCACTAATAAGTGGGTGAGGGTGCAAACTCCGGTAGGTGACGGTGATGCTTTCCAGAGCCTTCTGGGGTTAATAGCATGCAAACAAATTCATTTAGAACTGCTGGGCAGATCAAGAGGTCGCTGAAAATTGGAACATTGCTGGAGGTGACTCATAAATATTCAAGGAAAGAGGATATCATCACTCTTTACAACACTGGTCTGGGGTTGGCCAAAAAACAATGATGACATTCAGCATCGAGCCTTTTCGTAGTATTAATACTTTCACACACCAGGAAGGGGTAGACAAAGGCGGTCCAGGCCTTCGGTGGTCCAGCATAGTGTCCTCAGAGGCCCAGCGAGCATTCCACATAGGACAAAAAGCATGTCCGGGCACTGAGATGGCTGCTTCAGCTAGAAAGACACAGATGGACACCAAATGATGGAGGGGAAATTGGGAAGATTGGAGAACGGGCTGTGCCTGGAAGAATTCAGCCTGCTGCTGCAAAGCACCACTGCCACCGCTACTTCAGCTTCATGTTCACTTTTGCAAACATAATAACCTAGCATGGAAAAAATAAACAAATTACCATAATGAATGACTAGAAATGCACTCTGAGAGATGCGACATCTGTGAGAAGAAAAGTTTAATGAGTTCACTGCGGTATAATGAATTCACATTTCTGCTCGAGTGTTTTTACTCTTTCAAGTAGAGCGCAGGAACAGGAGCAGGCATGGGGTCTGCCACCAGCCCAAACACTGGGCTATTGTTGCTGAAATCTTTCCAAGCACGGCTACACAGAACTGCAACCGACACACACCAGTTTTGGCTAACTTGGGCTGATAAGCAGGATTCCTTGAATGGAAATCTTCTGAGAATTTAGACCATTTATGGCAATGCTTTATTTAGCGAGCGAGCGAGCGAGCGGGAGGATAAATGTGAAAATTAGATTACAATTGTCTCATTTATTCGGATGAGCCTTGTCGTTGTGCTGCTGATTGCTTTCTTTCACCAAGGGACAACGCTTAAAGGAGTAAATAAATTTTGGTACTCAAAGGAAAATGAGAGTTGGTGACATTTTTATGATGGCCAATTATAATATATCTGCCGAGACCAATTCTATTTGCAAACAGTATGTGGATGTACAGCTCATAAAAACATCAATACACAGTGGCTCTTTAAAGCCAACATGACAGTCAGACGAGAGAGGAGCAATCTTTACAGAAATGGAACAAGAGTAATTAGTTGAGTAGTTTGGGGAATACGCACACAATCAGTCTAATAAGGGAGGCAAACATAAACAAGGCAACAGAGGCTTGCGGGCAATACAGTATGTCATAAGCAGATTTCACAAGAAAGTAGATAGAATGCGCTGTTACACTTCAACTACAAGGGGATTTATTGAGACTTCAGTACGTAAGTGATACTACTGGTAATTCAAAATCTTGCGCTCTGATGTGTAAATAATTTGAGTTTTGTTTAAGACCCACAAATTGCGCAATTTTGATTTCTCTGTTGTGTAAAGAACAGGTGAATACGCCAACCCACCCCAATACTGGAAACGTTATTTCACCATGGGCCAAACATTCCAAGCTACATAAGAGGCTCTAATGGATTCACAAACAACACAACATGTATCAGAGGGACTCGATCTGCTATCTTCACTGCCCTGTGGCGCCCTAAATGGCAAAACTTTGTTTACGTGTCAGCCCCGTACCAGCCCGCAGTAAACAAATCAAAGGTGTTCACTGACTTCAGGCGAACAGGGAGAGCCTGTGTAAAACTCCGAAATGAATCACTTTAACTTTGTTACACTGTGGGGGCACTGCAAGAGTGAAGAAATGTTCCCAAACAAAAGAAGCCTGTCGCAGAGTGATTCCATTTCTGTCCGAGTTGTGATTAAGCTCAAACTTTGAGTCTAACTCTACGTCACAGTGGTACTGGCCTCTGCAGTGATTCCTCTGGTGTTTTAAGAGACAAAGGACTCCCATTTGCACGGTCCTATAATGTCCCCTTCTGCAAACTTGTGACTGAAGCACCACCAGTTGTTTGGCCCTTTATGAGGTTGATTGGCTGCACTGTGCTTTGAAAAGTCACATACAAAAGACAGCTGCATGTCTTCTAAAGCTGACGCACACTGCTAATTTCAAAGTTCTTTCCAATGCGCCGCCTTTGTCATTCCATGAACAGTGTGGCCATGACAAATGCGATGACGCCCGTACAAATTTCAATCTGAAGCAGGTGACATGCTGGATGGGACCCACGATAATGCTCTGTACCTTGTAGGATTGTAACTCCTTCTCCTCACAGTCAGAGTCACTGTTATACAGGTCAGTGCTGGTGGTCCAGGACACGGTGCCATTTCTCCTCCAGTAGTCGCAGACCTGAGACTCCCTGGGAAGCTAGAGGTTCAAATGTTGGTGTGACACATTCAATCACACTGAGTGCAGTGGCATATAAACAAAAGGTGCAAGGACAAACGCCTGTTAATGTGTTTGTGGATCAGCCTGGAATACTACAAAACACCAGACTCCTCCGACTGGTAGGCAGAGTTGTGCGAGGCTGTTACTCATTCCGTGGCAACCTTGCTGTGGGGTGCAACATCAAAACTTTGTGTGTGCTTTCATTAAAATTCAAGTCTGCTGAAGCCTTTAGTGAACACTGAGGTTTTTCCTGGTGTAGCAACACTGTGGTTCAAAAGCATTTTGGAATATTTGTGGTAAGTGTAATAACAGAAAGTGATGAATGGGTTTCCACTTTGCTGTGATTAATTGTGGTCCTTCGAGCACAGTTAAATAGAATGTGAAAACGAAATGGGGATCAACACAGCACTGATGACAGACCTGAACAAGAACTGTCTTAATGCTTTACTTACGGTCCGCCACATTAAAAAAGTTTCCGTTTCCATTTCGTATTCATCCAATGGGTGTGTTTTTGGTGCACTATGCCCATGAATAATCTCAGAGGGAACCCAATGTGAAAGTGCATTTTTAGTATCGCATTAATATTAAAAAGTGAATTTGAGGTAACACAGTTGTTGAATGCAAACATGCTGGCTGACTGGAGTAGGACAGTTTCAAAGCATCTTACTTCCTCAGCACTCAGGATCCCGCAGCGCACAAGGCTGTCAATCGCGTCCACGGCAAAACTCAGCACTGACTGACAGGGCTAGGGAGTGAGATGAGGAGAGGAGGAGAGGAGGGGATAAAACGATCTGAAAGGTTAGCGGGGCAAAACAAACTCGCAACAACTTGCACATCTGAGGAGATGATAGGGAGAGCGTGGTGAGGCAGAAATGTAGCCAAAATCAGACGAGAATGAGAGGCGGCCAGTGGGGATTACTGCGAGGCTAGATTTTTCAGAGGAGAACAGGGAAAGACACATAGCTGCGAGCGGGCGAGACAACAAAGAGTGGATCCTGAAATGAAAGGAAGGAAAAGAGAACAGTATTTCTGGCAGAGATTGGGCACGCTGCAACGCATACACACGCACACACACACACACACACCGACAACTGAGATAGAGGAGGCAGAGCAGGATGAATGGCTGTTCAGCTCCATTAAACATCCGGTGAATGAAACACCGAGTGTGTCTGCAAGTGTGAGTGTGCGCACGCCCGCGTGCGTGTGAGCGATAGGACTTCAGACTTACTGGCATGAAGCCTGGAGGCAATAGATGGCAGAGCTGCAGAGCTTTCTCAGTGAGCACAGACTGGCAAAGCACCACCTCAAACTCCTTGATACCTCTGACCATCTCCGCTTCTCCGGCACTTTCACTCCTGCTGCTGACACCGTTTCCTACAACTTCGTGCAACATAGCTGAAACTGCGCAGGCTGGGAAAACAGACAAAAACACACACATACACAGTTACAGTCAAGTTTAACTATACTGCTTTCTGTCATATGCAGTACAAATGCTTACAATATCAAAATAAACTGCATTTTACTGAACACCTAACCCTAACTAACCCTCACATGAAGGGCCGCTGTCAGCCTCTTTTTTCAGAGGGAAAAATTAGCTTTCTTCAGCATCTTTTGCACAACGTTACCATCCTTAACACTGCTGGAGCCGCAGCTCCCGTGCTGACAGACTTTTAACCCTCATATTTTCATTTACAGTATACTGTAAGTTTCTATCTGGGAATTGTAAGTGTGAAGGTTGTGTGTGCTATCCCTGCCTATTCATGTACAGTATTTATTTGCGTACTTACATGGTCTGCCCATTTATCTATCTAATAAGCAATTCATGTAATACGTCTTTAAATCTTTTACTGAGGGTAAGGTTGAAATATCCCTCGGGATTGAGAGAATGATTTGCTGGAACTGCACCTGTGAGCAATCAATTGAATTTAAAATTTTCAACACTTTTGGTGTCTTGAACTGTCAGTCCTGAGGATGTTTGTGCCCTAAACGTCTGTTGTGGCCCTTGGCACAGGACGGGTTATATCCCACTTGTGATGAGGCTTTTGAGAAGAGTTCTTTAAGGATCTTGACTCTCGTCCTTTAATCTTCTCTCTAGCATCTCTTCTCTCAGGGCTCAATTTCCATCCCGTCAGGTCTACTTTCCCTCTCTGCGTAACTCACTGAGTGAATCAATATTGTATTATTTTCCAAATGATCTGTGTATTTAATTTTTCAGAGTCCAGCATATATATTCCACACACAAAATTCACTCAGGAGTTCTTCTCTGCTTGCTGCACTGCTGTTTAACAGATGATCAACACTGAGAGAGAGAGAAAAACACACAGCACTGTGTCAAGAGGCACAAGTTCAGATTACATTTACTACAAGGATCAGCAAATATTGATACCCTCTCGCTTTATCATGACAAAACTAGAAGTTAACTTTGGTAACCTGATATGACTCCAATATCCTTGATATTTGATTCATGAATGAGTGATGCTATGCTCCCTCATATCACTTTATTGTCATCAGATTGACTGCCTGATGTAAACATCTACATATAACACTCATCTAAATGATGCAAATCATTCAGCGCATAAATAAAAAGGAACTAGCTCAACAAGCTACACCCCGGGTAGTTGCAGCTTGCTGTGACGCTTTCCTTTGCCCTCTCCAATGTTGTGAACATCTGCCATCACATGTGAAGTGCTCCCAGGTTTCTGAGGAAACACTTGAGGCATAGGCACACATGGCTGTTGCCCATGGCCACAGCATCATCCCCTTTGGGAACATATGCAACAAAGATGCTTGTTTTTCAAAGCGTTTCTTTGAAGTTTCTTTTGAGAGGGAAAAATGTCACATTGCAAGATCCTTGAATCAGCAGACAACTTAATATGATGCATCCTTAAACATATGGTTACATTGTAACCATTGTCCATACAATCTATGATCTATCATCAATCAACAGATAATCAGCCCGAATATCAAAATCACACAATCATCATACAATCATGTGTTTGTGTATAGACTTTGTCTGTGAAATAGTGCCACCATTTGCTGACAGCTTTAAATGTCATATACGAGACAAGTTTTTCAAAAATATGCCAAGCATGGAGGTCACACTCCACGCCTTCTGCAACAAATAGGGGGACTGTGCCGTCTCGTGATATTTAAGATGAAATGTGTAGCTGTCATGGGAGCCGTGTCACTCACCGCCAACTGCTTCCATTATGAAGGCGTGCACCACAACCTGTGCGTGGCAGCTGAGAGTGTGTATAGCAGCGGGGGTGGTACGGTGAAAGATAAAAGGGTCTTTCCTTGAGGAGAGAAGCACAGATCTCAGAGGCAGAATGGACAGAAAAGAGGATAAAGGATCGCCTGAGGGTGGAGACGTCATGCATACTGCATACTGAGAAATGTTCAACCCACCTAGATGGCACTGCAGCAAGGTTGAGGTGAGGAGAGAGCAGAGAGAGAGAGTAGTGGACCACCTCTGCTAAAGTGCCCCCAAAGCCAACATCTCTGTTTCTGAACAGGAGCTCCCGTGTAAGCCAGCTAACATCACGGCAGAGAGAAGACACGCGCACACCCTGTGGAAGTGAAGCATGGCAAAGGTTCACTTAAAAAAAAAGAGCATTAACACGAGCTTTAACCACCTGGTGACATTTAGTGCAGCTCGGTGGGTGTGACGTGGAAAATCATTGCCGCAATCTAATCAAGTATGACAAACCAATTCTGTTTAACGGCCTCTTAGAGTATTGATTGATGGAATAAGAGTGGAGTTAACAATGACGGCACCACTGGGAAAACTGTCTGCAAAACACAGTCGGGTGCACAGACACTGACAGACACGCCACAATGATGTCTGTACCTTGCGGTGTCTGTATAGCAAAAGACTGGACACGACACTAGTGGACATCACGGCTTTGCAGGACAATGCAGCTGAAAAAAGGAGTAAATGACACACACACACAGACAGACACAGACACACACATTATTTGCTGATACCACTGTGTCGGTTGCATCTAGCATTTGATTTAGAAATTGGCAGAGGTGTATCAGCTTACAGAAAATAAGGTGGAGGATGAGGGTGACATCATGGTGGCCATGTGGGTGAGCCAAGTCTTTGGGTTCTGATGTATAATGAGAAGGCAGAAGCCATGACATCTTCCTCCGTCCATAGACAGTCTCAGTTCTTCAGAGCAAAAGGAAGATGAAGAGAGAAGGGTGTCCAAATAGATTTATGGTAATGGCGACTCATTTCCACATATCAAGTGGGAGGAAAGGCCAATGATTGACTTATGCCATGCAAATAATTGGCATTATTTGTATTCTACTTCAATGCCAGGTTGTGTGCCTGACAAATTACATAAGCTAATACATTAAGTTTTGCCCAAGTTAATTTACCTCGATGCATCCCAGAAGCGGGTCATTTCTTCATCAGTTTCATACAGATATTCAGTGACAACCCAGTGATCTTAATTCTTTTAGTTTTGTTCACTGAATAATCAATTGTGGATTTCAAACCACATAGAAAATCTGTCTTTTCAGAAGGAGCATGAGGCAGTAAACAGCAACCATCTATATCACCTCACACGGATGAATGCACAATGGAGACTATGGGCAGCTATACCTGGCGTGAAAGGAGTGGGAGTATTGCATAGCATCTGTGTGTGTGTGTGCGTGTGTGTACCGGCTTGAACACACAGCACAAACTGCAAGCTCCAGGAGGCACAAATTATACAGTTATGTTTCAATGATTGCATTCAAACAAAGAGATATGGAGTGTAGATTTTTTTATGAGGCAGCAGCCCTGATCCCTTCATTCCCAAGCAAAAAAAAACATGGATTCACTGTCTTAAATATCACAGCATATTAATGATGCAGGAGTCCATTGGGAATAGCGTCCGAGCTGATAGCAATCCAGTTTCACGTCATCTCAGCACTGTTTCATTTTCAGTGCTTTCATTGGACTTGCAACTCACTCAGGAATGAAATAAAAGCCACATCTTCCTTCTCAGCAGCCAAACCAACATTGAGACATGATGCTGCAATCTGTTTAGAACACCACAATACCATGTGGTGCGATTTGTTAAGTATGCAATTTTGATAGCAACTAAACCAAGTCTAAAAGGATTAAATCTGGGGTTTATTTATACAAACAGCTTAGATGACAGTATCATAATACTGAGGGGAGAACGCTTTCTGTCAATGTCACAGATGTTAGGTACTAAACAGGCTGGATCAAGACCTGAGATGCAACGTTAACATACAAACTGAGATCAACATTTACCACTGCATGTCATCATTTCCACATGTGCCTGTGGTTGGTTACCTGCTGTTAAGGATTACAGGCAGCAACAGGTCCTGTAGAGGGAGCCAACTATCCACTCTGCATCTTCCACTTTCACACAACTCCTACACACACAAATGCATGTTTGAAAATGTGTACACAGGATATGCATGTATGTGTGTAAACATATACTGGGTCTGAGACACAGCACTTGAGGGATTTTAATTCAGAATAGACAATGTTTGAAATGATAAATTTCATTTGGTAGTTTAACCCTGAGAACTGTGAATATATGAATCATGTATGAATCCTGAATTTCAACCACAAAATGATAATACTTGCACACCTTTCTTTTAAAGTAAAAGACAAATTGAATCCTCAGTGCTTACCCATACTTCATAATAATAGCTAATTAGCAAGGGCTCGAGGGCCAGTGAGACAGAAACCAGTTTTTCTAGGAGAGATGACATCACAGCACACATGAGCACCCCGAGTCCTGCTTTGTACCTTGAGAGAGAACGGCTGCGAGAAATGGATCCTCACACTTCCGTCTGCTCTTCCCCAGAGAAGGGACCAAAGCCTCTGCAATAACCAGCTAAAGCCAACCTAAGATGTGCGACATCCACACACAGAGTAATGATGCACATGATAAGTCAGGGCTGGAGGCACCAATGAGGCGGTGTGTTTCGGAGGGACATAATTGTGACAACATCACTAATGAGGAGAATCTATGATGGGTAGTAAGAGGAACAGCGACTAGAACAATGTGTATGTACAAAGACTGTATCAACACAACTGTGCATTGTGCCGAAGAGCAAACTGATGAGGCGAAGACGTTATTATGGAAATTAGCAGTAAAAAAAAAACATTCCCTCTCTCCACTTGCAATACAGTGATAATAGCACCCAAGACAAATGGAGATTAATGGCCAACTCCCTTTTGCCAATACCATAAAATGAAAACATCACCTTCTTAACATGCAATCTTTCCAGCTGTGAAAGTAGAAATGAGTAGGTTTGTAAATGTGCTCTGTGCCTGCTAAAGCTATTACCAATTCATATTGCTCTTAATATGTAGTGTATGTCTTTGCTTGGAGGAGCGCATCTTGTGCCCAACCTGTGTGTTAGCCTGAGGAACATGGTCGTAGGAGATGCCCACAGGCACCAGGCTGACATCGGGCACAGATCCGTCTTTGATGTGCTGCCTAATGTGACACAGCCACTGGCCACCTTGCCCAGATGCCTGTGACACACCGACACTTATCGACTGGCCCTCATGCAGCAGCTCACGCACAAGCTGAGAGGAAGAGAGACAGGGTGACAATGGCATTTAAACATTTCCGAGTAGGGAGGCGATTATCATAAAAATCCTGCCACGCATTTTGAAGAGCAACATGAACAACGTTCGAAGGAAAACAGTTCACATGGGGACGCTTGAGGCTAGCTGAGGAAGAGGAAGTCAAAACACGCAGGCTGACGGCATGAGGCGATGACTTGTAAGTGGACAGTGGGGGTGGCACTTTGCCACGTTCATCGTTACTTCCCCTGACAGGAGCAGTATTTTTCTTTTACTGACATGGAAAATTCAATTACCACTGAGGAGCAGCTAAGCAGACCGACGCTCAATAAACAATGACGGTCTATTTATACTGATATATACCCCATAAAACACACCAACCAATATGCTTGGACACAGGGGTGGTCATTGGGAAAAAGTGTACTTACTGTGTCACTCATGCACAACCTGTTCTATTGTGGTTATACAGTCGTAGATTTATGTCAAGTAGAGCTACTTCATTAGGCCACACGCCACATAATATCGATCTTATCGAGCTCCGCTACTCTCCTTAAGGTAAAAGTTGCCCAGGCAAAGGGGTAAAACTATTTCAAACAGGGGCCAAGGCATTCATGATGAAGAGGCAGCGCTCATAAAGAGAGGAGAACGCACAGCATCGCACAAAACACAGACAGATGCTGAGGGATTGTGAGAGAGGAGCTGGAGGCTGAAGCCATTCAATGACAGTGAAAGTCCACCAAATGAGGAACAACACATACAGTGTGTCCACAACACACACGGACCTGCCGAGCTCACACAATGAGGAAAACTCTTCAATTATTCTCGTCTCGCTTCCCTTCCCTCCTTGCCCTCATCCCTCCAGCCAACATCAGAGCTGCAGTCTAGATTGTGAAACGAGGATCTCTTGCTAATCTTGGAACTTTACATAGAGATGGGGACGATGCGGGGCGGGGGGATGCACGTTGTATTGTGATTGAATAGCTGATTGCAATAATGGAAGATTATGCAGCGCAAATGAAAAGCACGGACATGCTATTAATTCTGAATTGAGGAAGACTCACTCTTGAATGCACCACTGAGTGCAGATATCTTCCGCTACCCCTGAAAAGCAATATAGTTGCTTCATGTTTATGAAAGGTATTAGTGTGTAAAAACGTCCCTTGCTGCTTTGTAATTTATTCCCTTTCCATATGCAAAGCAACAGCATATTTTGAACCGCAACACCTGAGTTACAACGGTTTACAGACTGTATAAAGACGTTTATATGGGCTGTGCCAGACACAGAGGACGAGGTCTTAACACCAATTGCAATTTGACTGTTAACACGTGGATCTTAAAAGTAATGCAATAATCACATCCACTAAATGTGACCACAGACAGCTCCCAACTATTCTGGCTCGACTTTAAATCTTGAAATTATTAGACTAGAGGGTTGCTAGTCTTCTTGAGCAAGACACTGAACCTCTAACTGCACCCTGCGCGCCTCCTCCTCAAATGAGGATGGGTCAAACGCACAAAAGCAATTTCTGCAAGGGAAATAAATAACTCACGGTGCTCATCACTTGTGTGTACAAGGGGTTCTTCTCTGCATCATGCTCTGTAAGCATTGACGTCGGCAAGAGGACCACACCAACTTTCTGCAGTATATTCCTGTGGGACAAATGTTCAATTATCCACCCTGTTTCTCTTAAGCGGAAACTTAATTTGTTGCAATTTCAAAATCCTCCCACTGAAGGTGTGGAGGGAATATGATCATGGACCTTATTAAAAGAGATCATACAATTCCAGATGGTTGCAGAGTAAGATAATCATTTACGCTTAAGTCGCCTAAATCCATGTGGATTCAGCATTTATATATATACAGTTTGACTACATGCTTACCGAAGCCAGGCACGATGTATCTGAATGGGACAAAGAGTGTAGGGAACTCTCAAGTTGTGGAGGAAAAGCACCAGAGAGATGAGGGCGCAGTCCATGATGCTCTCACGCACATACACATAAACCAGCAGGGAGCCCTAATTAAAGATGAACAGATGCAGCTTTAGATAGGGTAGGATTCTTCAAATTGTAATTCATCATGGCAAACAGAGACGGATTGTGCGGAGGCAGTGCACAGACTATAAAACACTGCACAAGTGTGTCTGCTGCCTTATATTTAACCAATCTCAGTCATCAAGCCTGGGAAGCTCGAGATAAAAATCAGCAGACTAAAATACATTTATATTCTACAGCCAGCAGCAGCTCCTCGCAACTGTATTGTTACACTCTTGCGATCAGAAGGAAGGCGCACTCTCAAGGTCACCAGCTTTCTTACTCTCCAAATGCGTGCTATTTTTTCAATTATTTAGAACAATACCCTTCTTGTTGCTAATAATGGAGACAAGAGCAACGATGACTGCTGTGATAACACATGAGCGTTTGCACTTGGATGGTTAAACACTTGGACATTTTCTCTCTCCTGACTATTGTCAATAATTAGATCCAGTTGAATTAAAAAAAATGTGAGATAACTTTTAAATCAATTGTTGCTATTATTTTGATTTACCCCCTTGGCCTCTCAGCGATGTTCCTAGCAAAAGAAATCTGTTTGAAATACTGTGAGTTCACAGCCCACAAATGTAAGAAAAATAATTGAAGCAAGCCCCTCAGCAATATGCAAATGAAAATCAGCAAAGACTGCCTCCCCTCACACTGCACATTTTCCTCTTCGGTAACAACTATTGTGCTGCATTGTTCTTAATATTCCTGTAATTGGATATACTTTGATCTTTTGATGCTTTCATGGGCAACACGCTATCCCTCACTATGTATTTAAAACTTAATACAATGACAAAATCCATGCCTGACTTAACTAAGTTTTAGAATGATGGATAGCTTTGAGATGTTTTAACATAATTCCTTTTCAGCTGTTATGTTTTGAAGACATCTTGAAAAAATGCTTTTGTGGGTTTTCAATTGACATAAATTTAGCAACTGATGGAACAAAAAGGACAACAAAACAACTTAAATTGATAATAATTCAAGGTTGCAAACTGTTGTTGGTTAGATTAATTTTGTATGACGCCCAAAGGACATTATTTACAAAAAAACATGAAAACTCCTCCATTAAACTGCTGACTTGCCTTCCTGCTGATGCAGTTCACTGAATTAATTCATTCCAATGCCGAAACTTGTCAAAGCAGCATCATTCAAACTTTAGGTTACTTGTACTTACTCAGTCGACCATGTAATTGCAGCATTTAAAAGTTCCTCGAAGCTATTTAATCTGAGAGCATTTCTAAATGTAACCACAAGAATCTTTTAGATCTCCATTTATTTTTGCCAGTGCTGAGTTGGAGTGCAGTTGAGCATGAGCTGTCGCTATTTATCGTCTTATTAGATGACTCAGCACACCAGTATCATAACCTTGGCTGACACTGTTGAGACACAACACCACAGCATCTGTACCCAAACAGAAGGCATGCTTTCTGATGTTTGGACGGGATGTTGACAGTCCCATCACACTGCTGTCAGTCTGGACAGATGGAGCATTGTGGTCAATGTTTAATATTTCATATGTGGTGTAACGTGGTGTAGCATCACCTCTTGTGATGCTCTTTGTAAACTGGCCACATGGCTGAGGTTCACTTCAATGCATCTGAATGTGGAGGCGAAAATCTTCATTGACAGCCAGCCAACAAATCTAGTTGAGAGATGATATATGGAGGGATGTACAGACAGTAATGTGGGTGAAAGGGCAAGTGATAAAAGCCTGTGAATCAGGGTGCGATAAGTTAATGGTAAAAAATATGGTACTAATTTAGAGACGGTGCAGACATCCGTTGAAAAGAACAGCTAGTAAATCCGTGGAGATAAAAGAAGTTTCAGGAAAGGGAGTCGGGCAAGGACGGAGGTAGATCTAAAAACATGAAAATGAGATTAAGATGATGAGACAGACAATGTGAACAGAAGAGGAATGAGAGTAAGAAATCACAAGGAGAGTAGTGGAGATAATGTCTGTCTCTTGTGCTGTGTGTGCCCGCTGCTCACTGACAGCAGGTGAAAATGCAAAAATAATGTGGAGACTGAAAATCAGAACTGAGGATATATCAAATACTGTTTCCAAATGGAAGTCATAAAATGTATGTGAGCGTGTGCGAGAGGGTGGTTAGTATCTGTCAAGTATGCCATCAGTACAATCACGAGGTAATGCCCATGATGCTGTTGCATCCGTGTCCTCATACCATTTAACACTGGGGAAGGATAGTATGGAGTGTATCTAGATGTTATTCAACTTTGGAAAAATCACATGAGAGAAATATGGCCCATTCTGGTCAACGACATAGCGAGAGGACCATAAAGTAATTTGAGTCATTAATGTTAATGGGCTACCTACAGGTGGAACCATGTTGGAAACAAAAAGCAAAACAAGGGTCTTAGCTTGCAAACTGGAGACTACAATATATCGTCTCTACGATTTAAACTCGGAAATCCATTCTAAGCCTCCAATTCTATAACAAGGCTGCAGTTACACCGAAAATTGGTAATCCAATTAAAGTAACAGCATACATGCAAAAACAACATACGGCACATTAATGCAACATCCTCGGCATAGAGTTGCAGCCTTGGCAATGAGAAAAGTCACTGATGAGCTTGTCTATGAGCTGCTGTTGCTTCGGCGGTACTGGGAGTGTGAAATATATTCTTATTAATTCTTAGTAAATTCTGGAAACTCTCACTCTATATCTTATGCATGCTTTTCCCCCTAACCCACACCGACACACGCTCAGGCACACGCACCGTAACAGGCCAGGGGAAATACAAGTGTTAATGAAGGGGATGTAGTTTGAGAAGCATTTGACGCTGCCGTCACTGTCTCTCCCTTCCGCTGCAGAGGGAACTTCCTTCACTCTGAAACACATGGGCACAGGAAGGCAGGCTGAAGGCATGACAGAGTGGTCTTTGTACTGCATGTTGCTTGACACCCGCCGCCCGGTTAGATGGCAACAACAACATCCTTGAATGAGGGGGTTACATAAAGGTTAAACCTATAATTATTACTCAGACGGAGAGAAAGCTCCTTACTCGAACAGAACTCTCATTGTCAAGAAGAGGGGAAATTCTGACGAGTGTCACAAGCTGTCTCATTTCCCTTCACTCACGCTGCGCAGTCCTGACAGGGGCCTTTATTCACTCTGTGCCTTTACGATGCATGTGCTCTAATCTCTCCTCCACCTTTCTCCTCTCAGCATAGGCCCATGTCATCGTCTAGATCTAGACCTAGGCTTGTAATAATTTTACCCTCCTCTGGCATCTCCTCATATCTCTGCTTCACTCTGGTACCTGGAACTCTCGCAGACTCTTTCCAGTCTGTCAGAGATGGCACTTGGATAAACCTTGCATCCAGTCACGAACAGGACGCAGCAGACCCGCCGCACCAGCCAGCCACGATACCTGAAAAAAGGCAGGCATTTGGCAAATACACGAGACTGAGGCTGCGGTCACAGCGAGTGTTTGTATTTGACTTAACACTATCAACGATACCTGGTATGTGTCTCTTTGACAGTCAGGAGGTTTTGGAAGCCAAGGGGAAGCGATTTCGTTAATGCCTTACGCTGTGTGACAAAAAGAATACAAACGCATCTAAAAGTAACTTGACTATTAGGTGGGAAGGCACAGCAGAGCATATTACTGAAATTGAATACATTTACATCCCATGCTGAATTAACAACGAATTAAGTAAAAAGTCTATTATAATTGAAGAGCAGAGTGACTATAATTGGCTGACCATCATCAATCAGTAACTATCACCTACACGCCATGAAGAATTTGCTTTGAAAAGTTTTTTTTTTTTTTTTGCCTGAAAGTTTTGTACATCTGAACTTGAGACTTTTTCAAACTTGCAGCACAAACTTACTGGCTACGGTGCTGAAACCAGTGTCATTTGTCATTACAGCAGTGGAGTGCCGTAAATAATTAAGGTCATTGAATGTGACTAAAGCAAATTGCGCTGTTGTCATTTATCTATTTTCCCTACACGCTCCCTCAGCTTTCCAGCGCTGTCCACTCACCAAGCTGTCGGGGGTGCACTGATGGCAGCACTGGCTCACATTTGGTCTGCACATACCCAGAGAAGGAATCCCCTCCATTAGCTTCTGCCTGAACTTTACTGCCGAAAACAGCTGAATGGGAGACAAACAATTGCAAACACAATGTCGCACGCAATTAATTTGTAGCAAATCCTCCTGAACTGCACTCACAGCCAGTTATTCAAATGATATGGTGATTTATGGGGACTGAACGTGCCCAGAGATCCTGAGAGGGTTGACAAACACACTAATGGAACAATGAATGTCTACCATAAGCTGACAACTAAAGTGGCACTGACAGTAAAATATTAAATTGGATTCTGCAATGCAAAAGCATTGATACTACAAAAGGAAAAACATTTGACTGCCTTATAAAGCTCTCACACAGGGCAAGACTGCCTTTATGTTTGATTTGATTTTGTCACTGCCCTCACACTGGTGTGCTGGGATTTTGGAGTGCCACGTGGCAAAGAGAGACAGCGAGTGGGAGTGCGCAGCCATTTGCGGCTAAGTCCGATGTCCTATACAGCTAAGCTATTATGTACTAATATGTGTGTACAGTAATCAGATTAAAGGGCAAATGCATCAAGCTTAATGGTGGCCAGACCATGCAGCATGATCAATGTTTTCCCACACATGCAAGAGGTGCTTCAGTGGGATGAATGAAGTCTGTAACATTAATTGATTATGTTGTTTGGATGAAAAGTGGCATAATGTATCATCACGGGTCAATGGAATTTTTTCATGGTTGTTAGGTGATGGATTGCAAAAATCTTAGATGCTGAAAGAGTGAAAGGCTTGAGAGGAGGCGATGAATCATCACTGTGTGACAATAGCTGAGCTACGCCCAGTGACATGCTTAAATTTCATTTCTACTTTTGATGGCTTGTAGCGTTTGAAAGAAAAATCAATGGGCCAATGTTAAGATTTTTTTTAAAACCATTCTACAATCATGTGCAGCGGCATAAATGTGTAGAATTACGTTAGTGTAGGCGCTGCTCCATTTAGGGTTTGTCAGTGAGCAGCGATGTAACCATAAGGTCATGATCTATTGTGCTGGAATTTGACATGTCGAAATCTCCATTTTCTAAACACTTTGTTGGAGGAGAGTGGGAGGTTGTTCTGCACACATTGTCCTTACCCCTTTTCTATTCTGGGGAAGTGTTGGGGAGATCATCTGAATGCTTCTGTCCTCCTCCAGCACCATGGTGGGATGATCCTAACCGAACAACCTAAGAATACGGGACAATGAGCTGCAGCACTTCGCAAAAGTACAGAAACCTTAAGACATGAAATGAAGGTAAGGATATGATGTTAATTTGAGTCGGAACTCTTGGCATGAGACAGATTTGTATTTGCATGTGGAAAAATGATGAGGATATGACAACTTGCTCATGAGGAAGCAATGACAGAGGAAAAGGACTCATTGCTACAACACATAGCCAGCTAATTGAAAATAGAAAAAAAATTCAGATCACGAAAATGCAGATACACAATCCACAGACACACATTGTATAGATATTTTTCTTATATTGTTTACATACAAACAAGCTCACATATATTTGTATTGGTTTACTGGATTCAGACTCCTTACCCGCCCACAGAACATGCATTAAAAGTAGGACACACGACACATCTCTGATGTAACCAATATTGGTCTCTTGCCCATTTACAGAGTCGCTAATGAGAACAAGCAATTTGGGTCACAGCAAAGTCTATGTAGTATACCTCACAAGTTGAAGGCAGTGATATGCCACACACACCCCTTTCCCACAAAAGCTTCAATTCAAATTGTTAAAATGAAGAAACATGACCTTGCTCTTGTCCAATGTCCTATGCAGATCTGCTGAAATGATTAGATAATCGCTCATTTCAGGGCTGGACATCTGCTTGGATCAATGGCAGATTTGACATCTACATGTCTGTCAGTCCCACCTTGCCCAATTAACCTGGTGAATTAATCCCAAACCGTACTCAGGGGAGAATGTTCCAATTCAACCTGCTCAGGTTCCCACATTAATTACTAACACCCCTGGGAGCCAAGTCATTGATAAAAGGTTTCGGGGGCTTAGTGATGCCTCGTAGGTGCAAAGGCTTGATGCAGAAACAATTCTGCAAAATAGGCAATGAAAGGGTGTAAAACTGGAAAATTACACAGCCTTGGATGTAGCATACATCACAGCCAAAGCTCTAATGGGGTTATGCAAGCCACTCCTGTGGGAATACGAGACCCCCAGAAACAGCTAGAGACAGCAGTCTATTAACACAGGACCCGTGTGCAACCACAGACAACAGTTTCCCATGGAAGTCTCTCACACGGACTTACTTATTATTCAACAGAGGACCTCACGCAGACACAGAAGTAAAGTAAAAATGTGGGACATCATCCTCTTCCTCATAGTATAAACATTTCAATTCGCTGCCGTTATCAGTGGCGAACTGAGCAGTGCGAGTATTCAATTGATACGATGTGGAGCCTCCTGACTACGAGGGACTTTGATATGGAGGGATTGAAATCAGGTGTCTTTGGAGCCTCACTGCTCAGATCATTTCATTGGTAGCAGAGGCAGAGCGAGTAGATGTATTTTACACTCTTACCCATGTCCACGCAGGTTGGGTGAAAGTTTGATTACACGCAGGAGATACATGCAGGAAAAAGGGAGAGAAAATAACATGGAGAAAAAAAGGATGGATTTTACCTCCGTTATTCTTCCCTCCGTTGTGTGCGATAAAGCGGAAGATGTATTTGACGAGGATTGGACGAGGTGACACTGTAAATTGATCATTTTAATTGTAATGGACAAAAATCCATTAAGATTAAACTGCTGATAGGGGTTGAACATTCTATAAACCTGCGGTATCCTTTAAAGCACTGACACCTTGACAAAATAAAACTAATATATCTAGAACAACCACGGCAGTCAGACAACAGGTACAGGAAAAAATAATCAAACCCCTGTACCTTTAAAATTTGTCTAATGGATTCAAAAACAGGTTCAAATGCTTGCAGTGAAAATGATAAAATACAAATATAAATCGGATATCAACATGGATCGTCATTGCTCAACTGCTGGCAGCTGATACTGTATTTCATGGTAAGTTAATTTGTGGTGTTGGTGCATCTCTTTTGACTGCAGTGACTACGATAAATGTTGGATAAATAGTGGACAGGCTCAGAATGTTAATGAAAAGGAATTTTTTCATATACGAACCATTTGAACAGAAATGAATAAAAGATAAAACGCAGAGAGCAGATGAAACAGAAGAGGACATGAATGGTTATGTCATTAATGGCTCGTCTTTGACACGCCTAAGAGCCATCTTAACACTCCAGCAGGGAGCAGAGACTCCCCTGAGCTGGCAGACTTAGGCGGAACACTGCAGGGACAGTCTTGTGATGCCTCTTATCTAGGCTGCAAGGCGTCAACAAAGTTCTGTTAATACGGTTAGTAGGGCTCCTTTGTCGTATTTGGCTTGCTTCCTCTTCATGGCACAGATTTCAGGTCAGATTTCTGAATTTCACGAGTGAAAGAACAAAAGTAAAGACAGAAACTAGAAGTGACACTTGAACGATTAATAATCCTGCTCGTTCAGTGTCATGTTATTTTAATGGTTATCTATATCAGGTTTGAGAGTGCCTTTGTAGGGTCAGGACTGGACAGGTTGTGATTACAGTGTGTTTGTGTGTGTGTGTGCGTGTGATTACGACCAAAAATGGAGGAAGAGGTGTGACTGGAATTCCGGGTGTTTGCGAAAGAAAATAAGAGTCATTAAGTATGGCAGCGAAAAATAAAAGAATAACGTCTATGTTGCACAAAAGGAGAATGGGGGAGTTGGGACAGAGAGAGTGTGGCAGCTTTGTAGGAAGAACTTTATTTAACAAACAGAATCTGACGATAATTACACTGATCACGGTATTTGATGAATAGAAACAGATAATTACAGTGATCAGAATCTCACATTCTGCAGCGCTATTCTTCTACCTTGCGGTGGAAACATGAAAAATGGGCATAATTACTATACATAAGCCAACTTGGAGAGTCGGATGATTGAGGTTCTAAGATTCATGCTTCAATGAAAAGGAGAGACATGCCATGTTAAGACTATAGGATATGCAACGCACTCGCACAAGCAAATGCATGCACACACACACACACACACACACGCTCCCATAAAACACGTGACAAGTGGACTGTACAGACCTCTCTATATGTAAACACTATGAAGCGAACTAACAAACATACACGTTACATAAGTGCCCCATTTTGGCAATTTCCTGAATTAAAAATATTTGGCATTCAGAGACGGTTTGCAGCTTTTATATAACAAGTGAAAACAGATTGCGCTTCCACAAAATTGTGCTCAACCTCAGAGGTTTTCACAGCAACAGTGAAATTACACAACATAAGCCTGTTTGCCCATGACATCCATTCATTTTTTCCCCCCCCATAGTTAGAGAATATAATAAGAGGGAATTCATGATTAATTGCTGATGGAGATCCATCTTTCTGCCGGAACCAACGGTGACACAATGTACTCAACACGTGCTGAGGAGATATAGAATACATTGCGATTTAAATTGCTTAAGAATGAGGTTCACATTCATCAGTGATGCGTGCCGCACAGTAGGCAGCTGGAAATAAATCTGTTGCAGAGGCAACTGAATATATTAACTCAAGCCGTCCACAATGACTGATACCACAGAGCCGCAGCGTAGTACATAATGCTAAGACCTAAATCTACAGGCTCAGATATTGAACAAGAATTGATGACCTAAAATAACTTGTAAGCTTAAACAAATGAGTGAGATGGTTGCAATGGTTCATTGTGGACTGGAGAGAGGAATAAGCAGTGCTGTATGATTTAAAACACTGACAAACAGCCGCCCTCTTTTAGCTCCTTAACATAATAAGGAACAACTGGGCGCATTGACCTCAGGAAAGGAAGTACGCAAAGAAACTACGGTAAAAAAAAGAAAACCATCTCCTGGTAACAAACTGTTTCTGTAGACACCAACTCCGGGAGGGATACGTGTCATACAAAGGACACCCGTGTGATGGTTAATGTGATACTGCCTCAGATCAGGTCATCAGTGAGCCTGATGAATACGCAACGTGAGTCACTCAATAACAGATGAGAGTTTGACCACACCAGTGAGACTACGTGCCCCAAAACACATCAGTGCCATACCCACATTTCCAAGTCTCGGGGCATTAATCACATGCACTGACATTTACTGGCAAAGTGTGATTAATACGCAAACTAGTGCTGTCTGCTGGTCACCAGTTTGTGTGTTAGTATGTATGTGTATTAGTGGTACACACCAGTTCTGAGGCAGCTCCTTTAGGTACCGATCAGTCACAGAGGCCATAGTTGGGGTAAGCTACATGCTTAAAATGGTCAACTAAAAGAATAGGTGCATACATTATCTTATTTACTGCATATTACAACAGATGATATATTTGCAAACAAAAAAAAGAAAAACGAACCACCTTCAAGTACTTTGATTGCCAATGACTGGATACACGGCGTTTCACTGACATGGGGCCATAGGCAAAAAGTCAGCCGACAGGATAACAAACAGTGGAATGTTCCACCGTTACCTACCGTACTCAGTTTCACAACACTTACACCACATTTATATCCAGGAATCACAGTAGAAACAAAGCTTGGGCACCCAAAAATAAGGCTCAGCTCACGTGTCACAGAGCATGTATATTCAACACATTTGCACTCCTCTTCTTCCTTCTATGTCCTGCCACGGTTGAAATGATTACTTATTCATAAATCTATGCCGCTGTCCTTTGAGGGCTTATGTGTTATTATCCAATGTTAGCCATGCTTATTGATTATTTGGGCAGGTTTTGTACTCTGACTTGAGGCTGACCTGTATCATTAATTCAGACATTTATTGCATCTGTACCCGACGAGCAGTTTTCTATTCCGACGAGGGACTGCTTGGTAGTGCCAAGGTATTAAGGCGGGCAACAGACAAACGAAATCTTAGGTTTTTAAGTTTGTTTTCAACTCTGGCAATTATTCACAACTTTCACCTGAGGATGACAAAAAAAAAAAAAGTTACTAACCAAGCTATCAATGCACACCATTTTCCCACAGAATGAAGGCAATTTCTTTGAATCTTCAGCCCTATTCTTAATTTGAAATTCTTTCTTCTTAGCTCATTTTCACTTCTGGCCTCAGAGCAGAGTGTGAAGAATATCCTTTCCATATATGCATACATGGGAGGAATAACTCAAGCACTGAAACTAGAAATTTTGACCAGTTTGAGTTATCTGGTTTTGTCTTTTCAGCTGCTATATGCGTGACATTTTCAACTACTTTTTATGCGCCACCGTTGTAGATACAATATGAGGGAAGAATTCCATGTTATTTGTAGATCTATTGAGGACAGTGGGAAAACCACACCTACAGTCATTTGTGTCAGAGGTGTCATCATGTGGTTCAGATGATGGAAAATTACTGGAGGGAGAAGCTCACAGGCAGCTGCACAAAAGCTCAGAATACAAAGTGCTACAGCGACACAAAAGTGCACAAAAAATACAAGAGCAGCATATGGGTTGTTTGTGAGTGCCACGTTATTCTTTGGCATATTTACAAGGTATGTTTCTTTTCTTACTGTAGATGTACATGTGTGAATCAGCCATGAAAATATATGGACTGAAGGAAAACGTGTCCACGTTCCAACTCAGAGCCATGTGACACACACAATGAACTATAGTCAACCTTGTGTTGAATTCCCAGTGAAAGACGTAAAAGTCAAGGCAACAGAAGGTGTGATGTTACATTATTGATGTACAGAATGTGACTATATCCCACAAGTTGATTCTGTCTTCACTCATTGAGCTCGTGAATGAGTGATGAACAAGTGGATTGTGGAATACATTAAGCAAATTAGACAGATAGTCACACCCATTAATTATTTGATGCTAATTAGTGTAATGCCAGCAGACAGCATGTTAAGCATTTCCTAATGTGCTCTGATGCAGGTCATACATGTGACATGTAAGCTGTGTCACAAGAAGCCCTGTGTTGAAGATGGAAAACCATAAAACGCAGCCTTTGACTGATATGATTCATCTTCATTTCATTGTTCTCTGTATCGTGCTTTCATGTGCCATTTACATTTGTCAAGTCAGGGGTCTCACCCTGCTCCTAGCCGCTGTTGCTGTCTCAGGCAGCAACTGATGTTCCAAATATTCCTGTGACGATGACCAAGATTAATATGGATAAGGAATAAAGTTTGAATAATGTTGGAAAGATTTTGAAAGAGACAATTCTGCAGGATAGTAACACCCTGCAATTTAAAGAGAGAGAAATATCCAGGTCTGACAACAGCCTGATACAAAGGAAAGCCAGCACACTGACACAGAGACTCTGTCAGCCGTGCTGGGCAAGATGAAATCAAAGTACACTACTATGAAACTAGATTAGGGGGTGAATCAGCTTAACTGAAACTTTCCAGTGTCACTGAACTGCCTCATTTCTGAAAAATGCCCTGTTGCCATGGTAACCTCTGCTCCATGTCTAGCCAGACGCTGTGGAGAACTTGCAGGGACTTGGTAGGGTTGAAATATAAAAATATGCACTGCCAAGTCTGTTTTGGTCCTGCTTTGGAGATAGATAAATAAATACATCCTTGTTACTAGTGGTGAAAGTGGTGGTGGGGAAAATAAATATAATCCGCAATGAACGTAGTCAATAGTATGGATCAAGTAGTACACAGCAGTGTGTCGGAACAGCATCTCAGTCACAGGTCAGAGCTCATCCAACAGGTTGACAACCCTGATTTAAGGAGCAAACAAACCCCTCACAGAGAAATGTAGGAGTCTTGATCGGATCTATAGAGATCACTCGAATGCAGTACTATATCAAAATATTGGGTTTAATGTAGCAATCATTTTCACCAGGCCATAAAAACAGTACAAATGGGGTATAATACAGTAATGAAACTCCTAGTTGCACATCAATGAACTCGAGGCAAGGAAAATGGTTGCAAATCACTTGATGGTGTGAAGTTATTTGATAGAAAAATGTGTGTTTGCATGTGTCTGAAACACGTGCAAATAGAACACTTCCTGTCCTATCACTTACATTTGACTGTGACAATAAAACAAAGATAGAGGGAATATTAAGGACGAGATTGCAGAGATTGCAGAGTGCAGATTGAATTTGCTGTGTTTTCTTTGTCTGTAGCATCTCTCTCAAGGAAACATGAGCAATGTCAACAGAGGGACTAATGGGCAGCACTTGGTGGGGATCTGGGTCTTAACACCTCACAATTTTATTCTTGGGAGTCAATTAACATTGTTAGGATTCCTTCTTATTTTTCATCTTTGCAACCTGGTTATGAGGGATATATCATTACAAGATGAGATTATTTCTGTGCCGGTCATTTTTCTAAAGTTACAATAGCTGAGGAAAAATGTTCACATGCATGCATATTGTGACGGATTCTTACTCAGCCCATCTTTATAATTAGATTCTTTAATGAGAGAATCCTCTCAAATGCATGTGTGTACAACGACTGTGTGTGCCTGTAGGAACAATAGTTTTATTTTTGATATTTTTATTTTCTGTTGAGTTATACACATTGGCTGCATAACTCAAGAGAAAATGTTTATCAGATCCTATGTCCAAAAGCTGGATAAATCTTTCATAATCATGGCTGAGGACATTGTGGTTCTCTGTAGGAAAGAGGGAGACATGTGAGGGTCATTATGTGAGTACAATTAAAAGCCTTGAGGCATGACAAGGGTTTATTTTCTCTCCTCTCTGTGCTCCCCCTTCACAGAATAAACATTGTGTGTAACTACTTAGTTTTGTTTATTTTGGTCAATACTTTATTGATCCAGTGATCTATTGATACAAGAAATAAAAAGTCCCAGCAACTGAACTGAAACACAACTGAGAGAGAACTTAACTAAAAGTACAGCGAAAAATAGGGATGTGCCCATGCAGTCAACCTGTCCCTGTAAATGTGATATTCTACAGGCAAAAAATAGTTTGGAATATTACATTCCATACCCCCTGTGCAAGCTCTCTGATTAACAGATGACTGATTTAGCAAGGGAGATCAGTTTGGTTCTTGAGACAAAGTATATTGCTTTGCAGAGAAAATATACATTTCTGTCATTTGAGTCTGTATTGTACTCAAATAGATTCCAAAGACATTGCTAGATAGTAAGTATTCAAATTCCACAACCAACATCACACATAACATGTCCAAAACTATGAACACAGCAGTATATGTCTGAGACAAGGTACAGCGATAACATCTTATCTTTGACCGTGTGGAAAATAGATGCCATTAGTAGCCCTGTCGGGTCATTACAACGAGTGAATCTGCACCGATCAAGAAAGCACATCAAAACGACTGTGCATATAATTTTTTTTATATGCAGTTAATTTGCAGCGATGTTGTCACAAATTAATTTTGTTATGAAGGTATATCATCATACAAAATAACAAGCCAAGTCATGAAATTGCAAACAAGCTATGTAAGAGTTACTAAATGAACAGACTGCTTTCTTCCTCCTAAAATGACAAAACATCTATGTGAATATCTGTGGGGAAATGGGTGATAGTGAATGTAACATCTACCTGCCTCCGGGGAAAACGATGAGATACCATCTCAAACAGAAGAAACTCTGGACATTAAAATCACATAGACTTTCCATCTGAGAAAGCTCAGCGAAGGCAGCAGTAGTGCCGGATGTCGCCTTGTGTAAACATGACAGAACATGAGTCTTCACTCATTTGTTTTTCAAATTATGAAGTGGTTAAGTACAGAGTAAATGTAAGTTGAAAAAAAAAAAAAAAAAAAAAAAAAAAACTCATGACGCACAAGAGCAGTCAGTATAAGGGTATGGGACATGTGCAAAAATATTCCATAGTGCCTCAAGTGTGGTTTCTTGATGAACAAGTAAACTTTATACACACACTCATACGCGAGCACACACACCCAGCCACTTTCATTTGCGCTTCTTTGGGGTGCTGTCATGTCCTCAACCTCCCTAATCCATCATCTGTGATGATAAGCAGGGCCCTGGTCGTCTAATCTCTCATTGCCTTGCTTTGGTTCCCGCCGTCCTCGTCTTCATTCAGCGCAGCTAATTTCGTACCATCTTTATACAGGTGTTAACCAACAGGTGCAGTTATCTGTGCAGCGGGGGGAGGCATCAAACTGTGATGATGAATGACTTTCACTGTCTGTGTACTGTATATGAAATTGCTCCTTCCTTCCATTATTGTTGTGGGAATACATTGAAATACATTATGCATCATACCACAAATATAGTTGCAAGTAGTGATGCCTTCCTGTCGTTGAGAAGATCACTCAGTTTATCCCTAATAAATCATTTGTGTGCTAAAAAAAAAGTGACAAGTACTTGAATGCACAGTGAATGCATCCCTCTCGCTTGTTTTCAGATTCCCCAAACACCCCCACTGCCTTCACTCTTCTCTCCAGCAGCTGTACAGAGACACAATGAGGAGCTCAAGTGGGGAACAGAAACTCCCCAATGGCAGTGCAGGATGAGTAGCTCTTCTAATTACACTGCCACAGCTCCTCTCCTGCCTTGCAAACCCCACCCTATCCGCGAGCCCTGCTCTCCTCCTTTGCACTCTCCTCCTGCATCATTCCTCACCTCTTTGAATTCCTGCCACCCACACAGCGTCATTTTAGAAAACTGCTATCGCCGAAGAAAATCACCTTATCTTCATTTCTTCTTAATTTTGTGTTATTGCCGCCTCCTTCTTGCTCAGTACTCACCCGCTCCATCTTCTGCTGTCTTTATAGCATTATAGTTGAGTTTCCTCTAAACAATCTTCCCCTGTTCGGGCCAATCATTTACTCACTGGCAATAATCTAATCTTCTCTGTTCGAACATCCTCTACACAGTGCTCGTGTAAGACATCAAGGCAGCATCCTTTCCACTGCTGCAATCTGGTTTTAGCCACCAGAGCGGTTAGTATTTGTCAGCCATCACACAACACCTCTGGACAAACACATCTAACTTGTGAAAAGTCACAATATTTCTGAGATGAGAAAAAGATGTCACAATACACCGCCAGCTTGCATCCCCTCTCCTCCTTCATGCCAGACAAAACCCTCATTCAGCCCATTTTCACATCTGGAATTCAGCGGCTGCAATACCGTCAAGGTGTGCGTTCTTGAAAACAACTCTGTTCCAATTCACATTCTCTCAAAGTACCTGTGTACCTGTGAAAGTACAGAGTGATGGAGGAGCACAATTCCCCCAACTAATTCCTCTCGGATAGATATCCTGGGCTAGATATACATTGTCTGAGCCACTGCATTATCAGCATGTTCTTCTTATAGCATATGTGATGCTGTGACTTGTATCAACTCAGGCTCATTGGTATTGCGGCTCCATCCAGCAAACTGCTGCCAACACTACCCTGTCCACACTCGCAGTGGCTTTCACACCGGGATCATCTAGGAGACCGAGTGGTGAATGACGAAAAATGTTCACATCCCAACTTTGTTCAGTTTTGTTTGACTGCATTTCTGAAAGTGGACTGTGAACATGTTTGGCGTTGTATTGTCTGAAACTAATATTGTCTGAATTCCGGGTCAGACAAGCTTTCACAGCCTTCCAATCGAAGGAGACTGTCCAATGTCATAAACTCTAGTCTGTTTAAAGCAGACTGGACAGCTCCGGTGCAAGAGCACTCTTAGTCTACACGAGAATGTGGTTGCAAAGCTAACAGATTCCCAGAGGAACAGACCTCTCAGGGTTACACTTCAGATTTCAGAGATACTCCAAATTGTGACTCTCTTCTCTGCTGCGCTTCTGTTTATTTGAGCCTCTCTGAATCAGGACATATTCACGGTAAACTCATTTTCAGATATGTCCCACCAACGCAAACCAGCATGTTTGTGGAAGGACAAACTGAGTGAACATCTTATATGCCTTGGTATGGATTCATTGTCTCAACGGAACGGTGCATTTTCGATATGTATTGTAGCATGGATATTCTCTTCCAACTTGAATATATTGTTGACACACTGGACAGTGGGAAATCAACAGACTAGCAAGCAAAGCAATTATGTATGGGGTTGCTGAGAGTGCATTTTTGTCATTTCGTCTGTGTGTCGAAAACCTTTCACAAGCTTGTAATTTCTCTACAATTCCAACCATATGTGGCATTTGTCTGCAAGCAACTTTGTGGTTGTTCGGCGTTACTTTAATTTCTTCGGAAATATTTCTCCCACTCCCTTTCTCCCTCTTTTTTGACTACGACAACACTTTTGTGCGCTACCACAAACACTCAGAGGAGGAAATGTCCACAGTCTCGTCTCAAATCCATTTAAGTATTTAAACAACAGATCACATCCCATGATTTTTTACCCATTCATCCACATCATCGCTCTTTGTTTCATTTTATATTTGCCTCAGCAACCTTTTTTTTGTCTGCCTCTCTCCATCTTGCATCCTTATTTCCCCTCCAGGAGCCAATTTGCTGTGATTGATCTGCTCATTTCTCCTGCCTTTAAGTGCCTGAGGAACAAACCTTAGCATTAACGCTGATAAAACCAATGATGTAGTAAAGGACCACACAGGCACTATCACAGCTATGGACAAAACTAACAGAAACTGACATATTGGGTAGATCCCCACTGCAGTTTCTCTCACACATAGACACTAAAATACATGTATGTATAGTTTACGAAATAAAATCAATTTAACAAGGCTATTCATGTGATCACTGGGCCATAATTTTGTAATTCATGGGGTGCCCTACTAATGACTACTCGTCAAATCATCCTGAATTACACCATCTAGCTAGATTTACCAGGATCCCATTGCTGATGCTAAACATAACATAAAATTGCATTCTAAAGGAACATGGGGAATTCTATGCTCTGTTTAGCATTACTGTATCGATATGTACATTAATGTGATCTGAAAGGAGACCTTCAGTTACAAGTGAAGAAAGTGAGATCGGCATTAATATATTTCACAATTGAAGAAAGAAAAAATCATTATCAATATGTTTGAGAAAATATCGACAAATTAAGAGGCACTTAAAGAAGGAGATTAAGAGAGTAGTACAACTGGTAGTAGTGGTGCAGGGCCTTAAATGCAATCCAGTATTAAACTGTCCTTCATATGCAAGTGTGCCTGTGTGTCCTGCTCTATCACCAGGAAACGTCTAAAACACCTACTTCTTCTTCTTCCCCAGCAGGCTGGCAGTTTTGGCACGAAAGACACAAATTGATTTGACAAAAACTGCAGGAACACTTCATTTGGCTGAGGCCAGATTCTTCGCATGCTGTCCATCAACTGCTCTCTCACGCCAACTATGTTGAACCCTATCCTTATGCGAGCAGCCAAAACAGAACTGAAATTAATGAGAAAATGTCAAGTTAACGCCTGACCAAAACCATGCCAATGCGAAAAGGTTTTTACGAGATGGCATGGAGTTTTACACACTTCACGGCTAACTACAGCCAGCTTCTCTCTTCCCAATCACGCAGATTTATCTAGCTATGTATCTCGGTTGAAGGTGGCATTGATGATTTACCGTGGAAAAGGAGAGGATAAAAAAAGAAAATTCAAGTTGAATAGCATCTTTAAGGTCCAGGTCTATCAGTGCAACTTTGCTGGACTTGATAGGAAACGCACAATGATATCAGATTTTAGTGTTCCAATGCGCAGAACCCCCCAGAATATTGTTGTAAGACGGGATGTCATTGAACCTTAAATCACCAGAGAACCATAAACTGCATTTTCACTTTTTCAAAATAAGTTGGGAATGTCATGGACATCAGGGTCAGTATGTTAAATACCATGAAGAACACTGACGGTGGAAATTCACTACATGGTCCCACATAATGCCCCCTCAAAACCACTGAAATAGACTTGAACCACTTTGACAATTTTACTATAAAGTCATCTTAGGTAGTTGGAAGACCGAGGACAAGAAAATTTGACATTTCTGTACATCAGAGTTGCAGAAAACATTCACTGGCGACAGGCAAAGTAATCACAAGGAAATAAGATCAAGTATCCACATTCACATCTCTGCGTGGTAAACATGACAAGTACACAAACAAAACTCGCTCCAAGGGAGGATGAAGAAAACACAGTGGTGAATGGTTCTGCACATTTTTCTTTTGTTTTAAGGCAAAAACAGTTGAGTGCTAGGCAGTTAGTCAAATTAGTTAGGCAATTTGATAACTTTTTATGCAATACAGTAACACCAGATGTGCCAGTCTAATTCAAATCTTGAGATATTGTCCGATCCACTCCCAAGCCAGCACTGCAACAGTTCTGTGATCATCAAGATGAGCACCGTCCTCCCAATAATGAGGAAGGGAGAAGCACAGGGGAGTGCAGTCTGGACAATCAAATGTGCACAAATCATAAAAAATTAAGACGCCATGACCTCATGGCAAAACGGAAGAAATAACTACATTGTAAGATGAAAAAGAGAGCAAAATCATTTTCACCTGACACATTAATTTTTCTTCTATTTGAACCTGTGGACATTTCCTCACATTTGGTCTGCCAAGCATTATTTTGCTGGGATAGAATAAACTAATTGACCACAAACCAAAAATCTTTCCTGCCTTTATCTGATGTTTGAATGACAATTTGTGTCCTTTATTTAGTAGGTTTGGTTAATCAACTACTAAGGTGTATATGAATCTGACACACTGCAAGACATCAGCTCCCCCTGTGCACTGATATATACAGTGGGTTGAAAAATAAACAGACCCGAATTGCCTCCGCTGGCAGAATCAGATCTTTTCCCTGCAAACCCATCACTTTTATTACACCTTGTATTGGATTGTTTATCACTGTGGGCTCTGAACTACTACAAACCATTCAAAGCAGAAAAAAGACCGACTTAAAAAAGAAAAAAACTAAACAAAAAGATCTACAATACTGGCGCGGATCTAACTGAATTAACAAATCAGTTGGCGACATTTCACAAAGCTGATATTACAGCAGATAACACTGAGAAATGTTAGCTGTTCATTATCACATAATCCAAAATAGCATCTACAGACACCCTGTGGGTGTTTATAGATGCTATTTTCGCTTACAGGCACATTTATTGTCTTTTGGGTTCAGGATCTTGAAAAAACATAAGAGCACAGTATGGAATACTTCACTATGGAATACTTTGTGTGTTCATACTGGTAATGTAGAGCCACTTTGTTAATGAGAAGTAAAACAACCAACCTGGCAATCAAGTAGGCAGGTAGGTAGGTAGGAGGGTTGGGTTCTTTATTTGATCCGTCTATCTGTCAATCCAGGAAATTTGTAATCTAGCATACAATAACCAAGTTGCAAAAGTTATATTTGCGCAAAGTGAGTACATTAATTCTTACAGATGTGCAACATTTCAAGCAATTCCATTGACAAAAGTAAACTGAAATGAATAGGCCTGGACAAATTTTAAATCCTCCTCTCACTGATGCGGTTTTTAATAGGAGTACCCTGCACCACACGAAAAGACCATTTGTGAAGAGTATACCCGCACATGGGCCTTGGCAAAACTAGGGATCCTACAGTCAGAGCTCAGCACTGTCGCCTGGCAATGGGAAGTTAAGCATTTGCTTCATCCTTGGATAACAATGTAAGATGGACGTCTGGTATAGGTGGATGGTTTGCAGCTGAGTGCACTTTCTGTTTGCGTTCTGTTTGCGTAAATCTGATATCTAACCCCGCCCAGTTGATTTATCAATTAATTTTGAGGGAGAGTCTCCATGAGATAACACAACTTGCACAAGCTTAAATCATTAGGCCATGTCTATCATGCTCTGAGTAACACACTCCCACACAAAATGTGCCACACTGCACCAGGCAAACAGAAATATTATGCCTCCTAGTGACAGTGATAGTCTGCTATGAATCACATCCACCAACCTGTTTGTTACCCTCGGTGAGCATTTATATTTTGTGGCTCATATATTACAAGGATCCCGCTTCATACATTTAGCAATCTCTGCTTATTAGTCAGAAGGGAGTGCAATAAAAGCACCACGCACCACAGACCATCACTGCCAAACAGGTCTACCTATCAAGCATATAGAAGGAGTGTCCTTTTTCCAATGTGTTCTTGTGTTTCTTTGCATGTACCTTGTACAGTTGATTAAACTTGACTTTTGGTAATTTCTTTTCGGGAATCTTCCTCCTGATGACTTCATGTTGATTAATGACTAGAATTCCTTTGCGCTCTGTCGAGAGTGGAAATGTTATTGATGGGTTTATGGGGTGCTCTCTGAATATAGGACTCATTTGCTTAATACCTGAATTCCAGTTATGGTGGTTCAAATACAATAATTTCACTTATAGTAAGGTTTACCTATGAAATTCTGACTGAAGTCGTGAGATGTTGGCTTTCAAAATTCTAAATTGTGAAACTTAGTTACAGGTAAATATTTAATTTGAATGAGTATCTTGTGCTCTGCTGTGAATATAAAAGGGCTTTCTGTCAACAATGCAAATTTTCTTCGGCTTGCTGGCCAAACACTACTTAGGTATCCAGGATTCACTCAATTTCTTTGTAGCAATGGTAAAAGAAAATTTTTAGTTGTCTGGTATAAACACAAACTGATCATTTGCGAAACAGCCAAGCAGTCCCAGTTGGCAGTGGATACTGATGTACTTACATTAGGGATATCCAATGACAAATTGGATCACAGTTTACTTGCATAGGATGACAGACTCATCAATCTTTGTTTCCTAAAATTACAAATTCCAAAAATTGTTCTTCAAACTAACTCAGCATATCACCAACAAGCAGCTTTCAGAGAAAGACTTTGCTCCTCAAACTAAATCCTTGACGATTTTGCTGTCAATAATTCATACTCCCCATCAATATTGAGCAGATACGGTATCTGACCCTGGACAGGTTAGGTGCTACGTGCAATCGTAGCCTGAACAATACAGAGAATAGGAAGTGAAAGTACGCCAGCATAAAAATTCTGCTTGAATCTGTAGCCTCTCCTACCTGACTTGTCTTGTAACAAAGCTTTTGCAGAAACAGTTTATGTCAATAATGCAAAATAAGAGGGCAATAGCTCATCATTGGTGTTAACTTATCCTTCGAAGTTGTAAATGACTTGCTGAATGCCAAACGAGACGCCCCCGTTTTTGTCTTAGGAAAAGTATGTGTCTATTACATGGATTAAACAGGGGAAAAGTGCACTTCCCACTGTAGAGTAGCACTGGTGCTGGACTCAGACCTGGGTAAACCTGGGTATTCGCTTGAAATAAAGATGCAGAGATTTTCTTTGGGGAGTACCCAAGTTAGATAGGACTAAAGGCCAGCACATCTTAAGAACAGCCACGGAGGAATGCTTTGGGGAGAGGGTAAGAGAGACAAAATTGAGATGGTTTGGTCTTGTGTAGAGTTGAGACAGTGGATATATTGGATAATTGATGTTGGAGATGAAGCTGACGGGTAGGAGGAAAAGAGCAGGACGACAGAGAATGGATGTGCTGTAGCTAGGGACGACATGAAGGCAGTGGGTGTTAAAGTTGATGATTGGAAGGACAGAAGGAGGTGGAGAAGGATGATCCACGATGATGACCCCTGCGGGGGTCAGCCGCAAGGAGAATATATGCCCAACACATGATTACTGTAGCTCTAAATTCCAGCAATTTGTCAATATCTTGTGGTTATCGTGCAAATTATTTTCATTAAAATGCTGGAAGTGTATTCCCAAAGGTCTAACACCAATGATGTTTTGGCTGGGAACTAGAAGCACAAAATGCTCATATAGATTTGACATCCATCAGATAACGAGAAAATACAGAGCCAGTATCAATGACACTGCCAAAACTAATGATGAATGATTAAGTATCTAAAAGCTGCGAATTCCGATGACTACTCATAACTATTGGGTGTTTTATGATACCTGCTTTTGATAGTTAAAACCCAGGACAGAATTTGGGCTGAGATAGTTTGTGAACAGCCTGGGGTGTCTTGTGGAAAAAATTGTTGGCAACACTTCATTTTACCCCCCGTTTGTACTTGCTAGGCCTTGTTAGCTCCTCTCACAGCTGAGCTGCAAAATGGCTCAAAGGCATCAGTGGAGGCATAGACACAGCCCCTTTAAAACTTGTGTTGGTTCAGAAGTAATACCTCCCCCCGACTCAGCTCTCCTACCTTTGGAAATCATTGGAATCTTATGTCAATGTTTTTGTTAGATTTGACAGGACAGTGACACCAGAATGATTGTTCAGTGACAATGTTTATCCACTGTTTAGAGGTAAAAGAACATTTAAGCACTATCTACCAATCTCTGGGTCAACCTGACAGGTGAACGTAGCGTATGAATGGCCATTGTGGGGATTCTCAGTGAGGAGTGACCTGACAGCAGCAAGTCTTACAGTAGAGGGGCAGCTCTGAGAGACTTGGCTTTGATACAAGCCTGGCAATCTTCGATAGCTGGGCTTCTGGCAGCCTCGAGTCCTTTATCAGCCAAAAACACTTCCAGGGAATCAGACCCCATAATCACTCAATCTGAACCATTAACAAACCTGCTCATCAATCTGCACAAAACTGTGGGAAAAATAAACAAACAAACCTTTCAGCTCTTTATGTTATTACAGGCTAGATAGAGAGAGTACTGTGCCATAAAGCGTCTGATTAAAGCATGTGGGCTATGATATTACAGAATGTGTTGTTGATGTTGTTCTAGGGAAATGACGATAAATGTGGTGTTATCTAATGCCACTATTGTGCTCCAGGCAACTTCTTATTATCAAGCACAACAGGTTTCTCTTAACATCTGCTTTAGCCTCATCCTCGTAGCTCAGCATGATCATCCAAAACCACCGTTGTCAAACTGCCAAACAGATGGATGGTTTGGCTTGCGAGAACAAATAAATGTCAATCTCAAATAAAAGCAACATAGGAAAAACCAAGTTGTGTTGTAATGGCTCCGATTGTGAAAAGAACATATCCATTTCTGCATATCCTGCCACAATTTACTCATAGAATACTGAAACATTACTGCTTTCTCCCGGAGGACAGTCATTAGCTGTACAATCATAGATGGTGAGCCACTCTGATTGCAATTTTTGGCATGGAGCCATTTAAAAGTAAAACTTTGTTACTTGGATTGGTTAATAAACATTTCATATCTATTAGAATGACCACCTGTAGCACTGAATGAGCGATTTGACAAACAGGAAGGACAAAGCCTCAGAGTGGTCTGGGACAGATAGAGGGGAAACAGTGAGAAATAATGGAATGTGATTAAGTCTTTGTTACATTAAGAAAAAAAAAAATCTGCTTTGGTTGAAAAGTCTGTTTTGTTCAAATCCCGTCACAGCATCAAAGCACTGGATGCTGAGAATCAATGTTGACAGAGCAAAACATACGGTGTATATCTTACCCGTACACCTAAGCGTCTCATGGAATAATTATCAAAATATCGGTATTAAGTATGGAATGTGTGTACATGTGTGTCTCTTGTCTGTGTGTGCATTTGAAATGTACAAGTCAAGATTTAGTGCTTCAAATTATAAGACTAAAAATAATCATGAATCATTCATTAGTAATCAAATTGGAAACTTCATGGGACCATTTAGTCACTTAACTCAGGGGGTGGGCATGCTCACACTTTGCTACTCGACCTTCACACTGTGTTGGGCCAAATGCGATTTCCCACTGCTTGCTTTGACAAAGATTTGACCTCAGCTCTCACAAACTCATCTTAGCCCATGGAATCATGAAAGGGAGATTACACGCAATTTGCTCTGGATTAAAAAAATGTCCACCAAAGAATGAAAGCTAATGTACCCGTTGAGGTGGGATGGATTTACAACATCCCCATTGAACTCCCATTGAATCAATATCTGTGTTTGTGAACAGCCATTTCAGTTTAATTTCAGTGTTTAATCTCACCCAGCTCTCGCTAAATAGGGAATGTCAAGAAAAAAAAAAGTGTAAACTGCTTGTTACCATTTCTTAATAAAAATCCTCATGTTAAATGAGAATATATGAAGTACTTAATGTGAATGAAAGGTATTTGGTGGGTTGAAAATGAATTTGGTTTGATGAAATATGTTGAAGGCTCTCCTCAAGTTTGACCATCCAGGTTTTTGAGAGTGGTGACACTTTATTGATCAGTTGATGGAGTCAGTGATAGAACTACTCAGGAAGAGAGCCATCATGTTCACATGGTGTCTACTTCAAGATTTGCCACGAGATCTCAGTCTGTTTACCACAACTCTAGCCTAGACTTGAATAGACTGTAGCACAGTTACTTTTTTTTCCTGATCAAATGATGTTGCACTACATGCCAAAATTATGCAATCATTGAATTGGGTTAAGAAAAATTGGAACAATTGGGGAAAAACAGAAGCATTGTTGTTTTGAGTTGTGTTAATTGGAATACAGTATTTCTGCAGAAATTCTTAATAGCCTGCCACAGAGACTGTGCTCCTCCCTACCTACCTGCCTACCCGCCTGCTTACATCTCTGATACCTCCACCAATGCTTTTATTAGCCGGCACCTCAAATCGCAAATGTATCAGCAGTAGTAGCCAGCCAATCTGATAGCAGTGGTGTTAGAGCTACCCCTACTATCAGATGGGCTGGTATCTCCATCTTCCCATCCAATTTAGATGGGAAAAGTGTGCCGGGGTTTTTTTTTTGGTCTGTTCTTGGGTAACTGTGTTGGCATGGTAACTTTGAATGCTGAAAATTGTAAAAACACACCATTAATGGCTAAGCCAATCACTTGTGGTGCTGTTAGAGAGTCTGAGCAGAGTTGTGCTCCAGTGTTGAGAAAAAGAAATCTAGACCAGTCAGTATTCAAGAGCAGATATCTTGAAAATGATGCATACAGCGATTGCCACTTCAATTAGAGTTAGTCTCTCTGTGAAAAAAAAAGTGCTACATGTCCACGAACAGCTTATCCATGACCTTCTGGTGGTTTGTGAGTTATGCAGTACCTGTAGCCAATTGTTGCTCATTTCTTGGCAATTGTATTGCCGCACAGTAAGAGTGAGTGCCAAGATAAGAAATGGAAAACCTCCTAGAAATACATACGTTAGGCATTGCGTCGAGGTTTATAATGAGTGTACTGTATCTTTACGACAACGACAGAAAAGACTTGCTGATTATCGACTGCTCTCAGATTCTGAATAGTTCAGACACCATTTAATGGACAACAGTGTTTTGGATTCCTATGCATTCATCTCTTAGAATGTGAGGTCAAAGAATTGGCAAGTAGCCAGCCTAATGTTCGTTCTTGGTTAGTGTTTCATGGCATTGGGGTCATTTAGCTCCATCAAGAGTTGTTATTACAGTTACGAGTTGTTATGCCAGGGAGCTGTAACTAGTGGGATGCAGGTGATGCCTCATCTGTACTGTTTATTATATTCTGATGTGCTTTTCAGCCACCGACACTTGTTTTTACTATTTGCATGAAACCTTCTTAAAGGCTTCCATTGCCCCCTCCCCCCCAAAAAACTGGGAATCGTTGTGACCATTGTGCTCTTGTGATATTTATGGTTATCAGTAATCAATTACTGATTTCATAAATGCTTATTCTGTTGAATAAAACTGCGATGCACAAATACAAAATTTTTCAATTGCTCATTATTTCATCATTTTGAAAATTCAGCCAGTCAATGGGCAAGAGATTATGGAGATTCAATGTGTTTATTGACACTTGAAGTAGGAGTAGCCTGACATCCAACCCATACTATCTTTTTTGGTTGCATTTGCTTACAATTGTTCCCCCAAACATTAGAAAAGGTCAGGGAAATATAGCGCGTAGAGACGTGTGAGGTTAAGTGCCTACACCTTGAGATTCAGAAGTCGGTCTGCTCCGTAGTGCTGGGAGGAGTGGGCCGACATCTGCTATGATGTTACATGGACAACAATCTTGAATAGCTTAAATTCAATGGTGCCTATATTCTACACTTAACGTACTACCGCTGAACACTCTACTTAATCAAAATATAATTGAGAATCCCCGAGATACATCATATATTATGCACTATGAGTATAAACCAGTGGCGTTTCAACACAGACTTCATAAATAACCAGATGGAATTCAGAGAGCTGACACAGCCGAGTCTAAAGAAACATAAAAGTAGTGTCAACATCAGTATAAAGCTGTACACTGAACCTTGCCAACACCTGACGAAAGGTGCACTGGGACTGCCTTCCATGTTTCTAATACAATTTAATGCTAATCTACCAAGGAGTGACTTTACTTTGTTGAAAGGCTGCAGGACAATGTAGGTGGTGGACACTGCACCCCATAGGTTTTCAAAGAAGTTAACCCACTGCTTTGTTTAAAGGAGTTCACACAGTCACTTTCCCCTTTAGGTAGTCTGTGCCAAACAACAGGAACAGGAAAACAGATGTTCACAGCATAGCTGGGCTTTGATAGTATCTCCTTGCTTTCCATGTCCACATCTCGAGAAAACCCTTGTTCACAAGTGCAAGGTTGACTGATGTGGCTGCACACGTGGTGCTGTTGAAATGCTTAAGCTCTACCAGAGGCAACAAAGTTGTTCCACAAGTAATTACTGTTTTGTATTTTGTGTTCTACTTTGACAATGCCTGCTGCATTCACAAAATACATCATATATCAACTTCGTGCTGTCTCGTCTGTCTTCCATCTGTCGTTCGACGATTCATCCTCTAAGTACATTGTGAGGTTATTTGTAGGCTCCAGGGCAGTGCTATACAGTATATGTTTGCCTATAATCGAACATGTACGAATTTTTCTCCTCCAGGATGAGAGTGGTCTGTTTGCGCAACATATCCATTGAAATGTGTGGCAATATTACATATATAGCTTCAGATGTGAGGTATGTCTTAGATGATGCATGGCAAGGATGTGAGGTATGCTGCCACTTAGCCCAGGCAAAAATGAATGTGTACCAAGTAACTACTGGGTGCTGTGCAAATGACCAATGATACACATTATCTCGACATATTGCCAGTGCAGGCAATGGCGCTACCAACTAGTCCAGGTATGAGATGCGGCAGCTATGGCAAGTGGGAAGAGATAAGCTGCGTTTGCGAAACCAGACAAGTTTCCAGCTTAAACAGACACCAACTTTTAATGTGTGTGTGTATGTGTATGTGCAGGTGAGAGTAAAAGAGATAGGGAGAACAGGCCCGCCTGCTCTCCCCCAATGCACACACACTCTCTTGCACTCACACAGCTATCTAACCCTGACCAGGAGCCACACAGAATAGCAATGGGTGGGATTCAACAGAGAACAAGGGAAAGTCACAGACATCTAACAAACTGTCAAGCTTGAGACAAGTGTCAGAGGGGAGCCTGCTCATGGCACAATTAATTAGGAGGGAACAGAAATGCTGATGGGGGTGACAAGTGTCACAGTATGCATTCAAATCTGGTAGTCCACATTTTTTTTGGGAAGAGTGTGGAATGTATTTATATGATTGCCATTATCACCGTAGTATCTACGCCACATGTTTCAACAGTGTATGCTGCTCATCTGAGGCTTTTCATGGCGGTCAAGAGTAAAAGTTAATACACGTTTAGCTATTCAACAGACTTGGCTCCCAAACACAGATTGTGGTTGTAATGTAATGTGCACACTTTTTTTTGCGACAATCAAAATCTGAATTAGAATTTTGTTTTATTGCCATTGTATGTTGTTACACATGTAAGGACTCGTGGTGGTATGGGGCAAACACAAAGTACTGTAGCGCTTCATAGCACGTTATGTGTAAAAATAAACAAAAACAACAAAAACATGCACATAAATTAATTAATGGTCTGAAGTTTGCAAACACCCCAACTGAATTCTATCGAAAATGATGCATTTTAACTTCTCAGTGTTGTCTGAAATTAAAGCAAAGAACAAATGATCAACTCAAGTCTAACAAATCACAGGATCAGTTTAGAGACCAGAATGTATTATAAAACCTTGACTTATCAAAGTAACCTTGGCAGATGTAACAGCATGAATTTCAACACGTTTTCGTATGCATATACACACAACACCAAATGTATATTGTATACATACTGTATATACATTCTATACAGCATACTGTGTAAACATACACAAACTATATACACTGTATATACTCTCACATGTCATGTGAGCAATCTCTTTTGGATGAATTGTCACCAACAACCCCGCTCAAACTGATCTTTGCAGTCACATAGTAAAACGGTGCAAAAGTGTGGCTGGTGTATGATCAATGAGTGTTTCAGATATGGAAATGGACTGTAGGGAAAGGTGAGACATAGCACCGAAAAACACATTTGGTGAGTCAGGGGAAATTGTCTGCACGCATCGTTAAATGGAAATGTGATAATGGGAGCAGAGGTGCAGTAGAAAGGCGATGAGATCACGGTGCCAGCTCATGATCCATTTCTGTCAAATTAGATGTGAGTAAATGTGTGGCTCCCAAAGCATTTGACAATTAAGTCTGACATCTCTCCATCTGGGGTGGGTGAATTTCCAGACAGTAAGACAGAGGGATTGGTAAGAGTTTGGAGGTGAAAGCGGGGGCATTAAATATGGGACAATGACGAGGCAAAGGAGAGAGCTGGCTGATATGCTGGGAAGAAAGAACGTAAACATATTGTATGAGCAACTGATCAGATGAAAGGCAGCAAGGCCAGGAGCCTTGGAGGTGGATTTTTTCTATTATGTTGTAGGTAGGAAGACGAATGGGGCAGGAGTCGTCTTAAAAGAACACCGTGAATAGAATTGTGGAGGTGAAAAGAGTGCCAGATAGGATCATGAGTTTAAGTTAAGAAGGCAAATTGGTAGGGGAATGTTGAATATAGTCAGTGCGGATACACCACAAGTGTGATGTCATTTAGAGGAGAAAGCCGAATTCTGTAATAGGTGAGGTGAAATTGTTGAAAGCTGCCTGTCGTTCTGCTCTTGGCCTATCGGCGAATGTAGTGTGACTCTTGTTGTGCTTCCAGTGTGTGCCATAATTTCAGCCTCCAATGGCAGGAGCGTGGATTTGTTGACATTTCCTGGGTCAATGACCTTTGGGAGGCTATTTTTCTGCTTACGTTTTGACGGCTAATTTTTTGCTCCCAGCCATCATCGTCTGTTGGAGCACGGCCCATGCAGGTGCCTCCAGTGACACCTAAATTGGCAATGCCCTCACTGATGCTGAAACGAAAGCAGTCTCTCTGCATTCACACTCCTCTCAGCTTGTGGATAAGCTGGCAACTCCTGCTCTCACTTCTCCCCAAGAGATTCAGTCTTGCATCCCCGTCTGAACGCTCCACTTAAGTCAAAAGCGGACTTCTCACCAACGGACAATGTTAACTTTGGTCTAGTCCCACTGGTTGACCTTGCATGTCTTCTCACTTTCTCCTTCATTTTGTTGGTTTGACCCATGGACGGCACAGCATGTCAAAGGGGAGGATTGCACATCTCCTTACTGGATTAACTACGATAACGAAACTGAAAGAATATTGTTACGTTTTATAATATCAATTTATCACACTATTGGATGATTCAAATAGTCAGATCTCATATGCAGCAGCTGTTGTATACAAGATCTTTTACATGGCCAGGACCAATAAAGTGATTGTGGCAAGTGCATATAAATATCTTATCTGTACAATATTGGACAAATGTATGTGTGAGGACCACAGTGCAGGTCTTACAATGCAAGTGCTATAGGTACGGTTGGTAGGTGGATAGATGGGCAGGCAGGCACTGCATTGATTCATTATAAGATTGATTACGTGCCTTCCTCCCTACATACTATATGCTTGAGGAGATTGTGCAGTGTAGCACTAAATCTAAATATTACCCATGCATTGTCAAAGTTGCTAAAATATACCCGCGTTCTTGCAGCTCAAACCATTGTAATAGCACTAAAACAAAATCTTATACATGCTCACAAAAGAAAATAACCCGCACGTTTGCCATGTAACCTCTGAAATAGTATTTTGCGTATAGCTACTGCGTTCTGTTTTAAAAGTGGGTTGATGTGGTTGAGGGATTGTGGGTGTGTATAATATGTCAATATACTGGCATTTGATCTTTTTTCTCTATGCGGGGAGGTGAGCAGAGGATAAATGACAGTGACAAGATGAAGGAGATGGAAAACGAGTAGGAGAAGGATAGAGGAGTCCTGCTGAGCCACGCAGAGATGAATAGAGGGATGAAGGTCTTCATATGCCCAATGGACAGGGAATGGAGGACAGAATGAACACCAGTGAGGTGTCCTGCATTTTCTTTCCTACATGAAAACAAACAGTCAATCATTCCTCTCTAGCCCAACACAAACAAAGCTTTTGAATTACCTTGATGGTCTGCATAAGAGTCGAGGGCCCATAATAATGGGGGCATTCGAAAATTTTCATAAACATAACTCTTCTGACAGTTGATAGCATCATCATAGTCGGAGGCAGTAAAGTGGGGAATCGATTTGGTGACTCAAAGCCCAATCAATCCAAGTTTCTTTCCTCATCTTTGGCCATGAGGCTTGAGGTAGTGGCTGAAAGGATAAGATCTCCAGTACAAGTGGCAGACATTGTGCATTTCCCCTTAGGAGTTCTGGGTTCACCCATGTACCACCTACATTGGTGATTTTAGCAATCTGATGAGATTTGTGAATACCACACAACAACATGGATTCAATAATCTTTGGTAAAACATATTTGATTTGTACAGACTGCACGTCAACATTGCTGGCTACAAGTACATTTTGGTGGCAACATACGACAAGCATGTCACCAATCATGTGAGCCACTTGTGCTTCATCAGCCAATGAGGCATACAAACTTAAGGTGCTAGCTGGTACAGCGTACGTGGAGAGGAACAACCACGTGGCTGGGATAGTGTACAGAAACATCTGTACCCAGTATGGACTGGAAGTACCCAAGTCCCAATCGGCCATACCACAGAAGGTGGTAGAGAATAACAGGGCCAAGGTTCAGTGGGACTTCAGCATCCAGACTGACAATCGGGTCCTGGCTAACCAACCGGACATAGTGGTGGTGGACAAAGAGCACAAGAGAGTGGTGGTGATAGATGTGGCAATACCAGCAGATGCCAACATCAGAAAGAAGGAGCTCGAAAAGAAATACCAGGGGTTGAAAGAGCAGCTGGAGCGCATGTGGAGGGTAAAGGCTAACAAAGTCCCCATGGTTGTAGGAACACTCGGGGCAGTGACCCCCAAACTGGGAGAGTGGCTCCAGCAGATTCCAGGAACAACATCCAGCAACATTCAACGCCTTAGTCCAAAAGAACGCAGTCCTAGGGACAACCAAGATCATGCGAAGAACCCTGAAACTCCCAGGCCTGTGGTAGAGGACCCAAGCTTGAGGTGAAAACAACCCCAGGAGGGCTAAGGGAGAAGTAGCAGAAGTAGTACATATATACAGTATGTATGTATATAGATAGATAGATAGATAGATAGATAGATAGATAGATAGATAGATAGATAGATAGATAGATAGATAGATAGATAGATAGATAGATAGATAGTATATATATATACACACACACACATACATACATACAGAGAGAGAGAGGGATTCGTCATATTCATATGTCAGATGAGTGAGAAAACTGACAGCGAGACACAGCTGAAGTGGGCATAATAATATGCCATGTCGATATTTGATGGACAAGCCAAAGTCAGGGCAGACACTTTTCTGGTTGGAGGAAGAATGAGTAGGCTGCGGAAGAAAAGGTCATCCAGACTGTGCAGATTCAGGATTCTCAAGACTGATAACACAGGCCAGACAGATTGTTAATCTGTGATTCAAACTCAGGTCTGACAGTACGTGTGCTCATATTAATGTCAATGAGAATGCTCTATAGGTTAAGGTTAGACCTAAAATTCTAAACTCAAAAGGGCAGGGTAGCAGTGGTGGCTGTAGCTATTTTCAGTGCAGCAATTCAAGATTTCCGTGCACAAATTCTTACCAGACATCCACTTCTGTTCATTGATCAATCTAATGTCGGCTAACAAGAAATTGCACGGTGGAGAACGACAGAGGCCACATTTATCCAGAAATTCATTCAGCTCAAGGTCAGGCAGCAGTGTTCTGGTTCAACGCTTTCCTTGTAGTAAAGTGTGGGTGCAGTCTTTGGAGGTGACCTTTGGTAGAGCAAAGATTTGGCTGCTTGTCTGACTCTTAAAATGCTTTATGGTAAGGTCAAGCGCATAAGATTTCATATCAGTTGTGTCCCTAAGGCTCAGACTAAGAAGAGCTCAAAGGGAAATTCCGGAATTTCAATCCCAACCAGCTTTAAGGGTGGTATTTTTTATCTTGACAAATTGTTCTTTCACAATCAACCACTGACAAAGGACTTACAGTATGAGGATTGTTCCAGGAGCAGTCCAGTTCCTCTATGTCTTTGAGGGGGTAGCAAATAGATTCAGAAGACCTCAATAGAGTGTTTTTAGTGTTTCCTACTGCACACATCGCTTCACTTCAAAACTTAACCCACTGCTATTGTATAGTGGCCGTCCTCAAGGCTCAACTTGGTTTTCTTCCTGATTATCCTGGCTAGGTTCAAAATGCACATTGTGACATTGTACAAAACCCCTCAAACACAGAGTGGAGGAGCAATAAAAATGGAAACGCAAGTGGTGCAATGAAGAGCAGAGAGGGAAGTGAGAAGACAATGGGAGGACCGACGACTGAAATCCTCTTTTCTAAAAGATTGTCTGCTGAAATGACAGTGACATTTAAAAAGGCCAGACTTCCTGAGAGGCATCGACTCTTCCTCCATTAGAGAAGGGTGCACCATGATTTAACATATCAATAACATCTCCGTACGGGCTCTATGGTTTATATGTACAGTATAAGTTTGTTTGTGGATATGTGTGTGTGTGTGTGTGTGCGCGCGTAATGATTGAAGGATGTCACTGCTCTGGCCCAAGCGTCTGTGCTATCCTTTTAAATGATGAGCAGTACAGTCAACTGACATAACTCAATTAAAAAACAAAAACAGGATGTCTATCAGTGATCATCAGTTTCTCTGGGAAATCACGCAGTAGCTTAAAAACATTCATGTTCATTACCTCAGTTTTAAATTGCACAAACCTTGCTCTTAAACGGCATTTGGCAGAGGAAAAATCCACCATGGTTTACTCAGAAAGTCAACATTCTGGTCGTTAACGTAACTGCGTAATGTCAAATTACATGTTTGGTTTTATTTTTTAATGGTCAACGTGATCATTATTCAATGATGGATGCTTGAGTTCCCTCATGGCTTTAGTTTGGGACTGTCAGTTAGCAAAAAACTTGCCACTTGCCACTTGGATTGGAATTTGCTTTAGATAAATCTAATATGAGATAGAAACACAATATGTGCCTGCCAGTGGAGGATGAGCGATGACGACCAAGGTCAAGGGATTAAGTCTCTTAATCTTCAGTTGACTGATATTTACATACTGCAAGGTTTGATTTGTTTTTCCATAAGTTGGGATGGCATTAACAAGCCCTTTCACATAACTCTGCTAAATATGGAAGCAAAATCACACCACAAATTTGTCTGCAGCGACTTGTTGCTTAAAACCTTACATGTAAATAGTGTCTCTCTTGGCTGTTCATGTGGTTGTGATATTGGCATGTGTCTATCCTTTGAGATATCACAATGAAATATCACTTAACTGTCAGTTTGACTATGCTGAAGCATTGTTTTGGTTCAACGCAGTGTTTGTCGCTTGTGACATCACCTCTAGCGGATTAAGGAAAACACTGAAAGGATGCAACAAGGCTGAAAGGCTGCAAAGAATGGCAAAAACATGCAAATCCGAGTGTAGGATTGTCATAATTTGTTTCAATTACTATCTTTGAGTATGTTTAACATCTGCTTTGACAGGAGGACAAAAAAATGCCCTTTCATTATAGTATGTAATTCCACACTATGAATATACAATATACGGTATAGTGGTGAAAACGATCCATTCCTCATTCTCGGGCAACATATTGTCAAATGCTTTCTCCCTCATGGCGAAAACACATGGAAACAGAATCAGGGCTCCATAATTTATAAGAAGAAAATCAGTGAGAGTAACCTGTGTGACGTAAATGATGCACATACGCCATCATCAAACTGTGGGCATCAGTTCCTAATTGTTGGACATTCTCTCTTCATTCAAGGCACATTTGCAATTACAAGGAAACCAATTGGAGAGACATAAGTGACTGGCGCTGTCACATACATTTCTGCTATGTCATGCTGAGCATAGCCTTAGGGAGATAAACGTTCGAAGCATGGGCTGACACAACGGCCTCAGGGCTTGTCATCAGACTGGGAGCTACTCACGTGCGTGAATATGCAGAATACTGTGTGGCACAGCCTAATCGTGTAGGCTACCTGCGTTCTAACCATCACAATAAATGTACATCTATCAAGATCGATTCTCCCCTCTGGGACAGAGCGTTCCAGATCATTTAAATACAACCGTAATTGCTACAAATGAAATCCTATGATGAGGAAGGTGCCTTGCTGTCAACAGTGGGAGTGCAAGTATGATGAAACTTTGCACATGACTATGCCGACACGTACAGGCGTAATATATTGTTTACCATTATCGATTGAATTGACTCATTTGCAAAAAGGACCACTTCCCGGGAGGTAAATTATTTGACAAAGACAATAGACGATAAAGTAGATAGGGATTTGGCATGGTTTTACACCAAGTTGATAAGAATGCAGAGTGAAGTTAATCACAAACGTCATGCATTCCTTTGCTGAGAGTTAATGTAAATGAGTCTATTGTGCTCATTTACTTGGCTCTCGAATCAGCAGGGGTAAGGAAACACCTGTTTCATTAGGAGGCGCACAGAGATGAAACCCTGTGGGGTTTCAAGCTCTACGTTTCATTTTGGGATCCGTTTTTCCTGTGGGTTTTGATTGTTTCATTTCAAGCAGCAGTGGGACGCACTCTGGGATTCAGACCACTGTGCACTGTGGAAGTATGATGTGGAGACAGAATGGGTCGTTATCAGTCTGATCAGAGCAAAACACTCAAAATGCTGGAGATGGGTCTTAGGACCAATTGTGTTGCATTTCTGGCATTTTGGGAAGAGAATAAACCTGAGAACGCTACTTGTGATATTATTGAAGTGCCACAGAAAACTGGCTTACCTTGTTACCTCTGTCAGAGATTGTGTTCTCAAATTATAATCCTTTTTTTCCCTCTTAGGCAAAAAATGTTTTACTCCAGGCCACTCACAATCAAATTTAACCACTGTTAACATTGGGACTGCATTATTCTAGACTTCAACATGTAAAAAGGTCTTAACCAAACTTTTCAGTGTTGTCTCCGTCTCCCGTCTCATGCATCAACAAACATGACGCATGCCCCACTGCTGAAAAGAAGCAGTTTACAAGGCAAACCAAACAGGCAACATCAGACATCCTGGTATCGTTGTACTGTACGCATCAAACCAGACAGTCAATATAGTTCATAAATACTGAAGACTGACATCCCTTGATATCACATCAAATTTCCCAATTCCTGAGTTGATATTTAAATGTAACAATCTCAATAAAAGCTATTCAAAAAATAATTTTCCAAAATTACCCATCCGACTTAAAAAAAAAAATAGTGGACACACTGGCGAACCACACTGGTAAAGTATTTTTGGTGACATGAATATCAATTTGTGTGGAAAAGTAGTTTAGGTGTCTTAATGTTTGCCTTCATTCTCAACTTTTCCTCGTCATTCCTTTCATTCCCTCATACTGGACGACTATGAGGGAATGAAATTCAAATCGTGATGACATCTTAACAATGATGTGCCATTGAACTTGCAGGACAAACATGATATACAGAAACAAAACCAAACGCGACCTTATTCAATTTAGATGGTTGTTTCACTCTTTTCCATGAACATCACTTTAGTAATGGCTAAGGGGTCTGTTTGTATTGTGACTTGTGAGAATCTAGAATGCTATATGTTGACTAAAAATAAGAGATGGGCTGCAAGTGGCTGACAGGGTGAAACAGTCTATCAATAATGAATGCCTTCCCCTCCCAGTTGTGACTCTCAAAAATACGTCCTATTTTTCAACGCCCCATTAATTTGAACGACATGGGAAGGTGGTGCTAGAGCCTACATGATAAATCCCCGGGGAGGAGGGACACAGGCGATAAACAAGCACCCATCCTACATCTCCTCTCCTCTCCATGTTGGAAACTACGACGCAAAATAGAAAAGAAACACAGACTTTATAGAGTAACAATTACTTCAAGTACTGTATTACACCTTAGGCAAAATAAGTCTATGCTTAGCATATGGATTGTTGTTTTAGTGAAAAAAAAAAAATCGAATATCAACAAAAGTCTGCTAAGGCGCTTGACATGTGCAATAATGCTGAATTCAGCTCTACACTAATTTTAAAAATTTAAAAACATGCTCTTAATGCATTACCTCTTCATAGTGTCAGTATTCCCAGACTAATATGCATACCCGTTTAATTATATTACTTGCCAACCACTATCTCACACACAATTATTTTCCATCTCATCCATCCAGTCCTCCCATTGCTCCTGTGCTTGTCTCATACGTCTCTCTCAGCGCAGCATGAGGCTACTTAACACCATCTTAACTCAGGGTGATAAACAACACACTATCTCCTGTCCCATCAATCAGCATCCCACTATCCTTTCTCGGCAACTTGGTCCTCCCAGGTCTGATTTACTCGACGCTGTCCATCCAAGCTTATTCCCCCCAGTGCTGTTTCCTGTCCTCACTAAATCTGTGCTACGTCAGCATTCCCCTTTCTGCTTTGCACTGTCACACACTGTTTCACTCCGCACCTTCACGAAGACCACTGCTTTGTTTATACACTCCCTACTCCCTGGAATCTACGATGGATAGTTGCAAGAATATTCAAATTGTGCCAGGCATTCATCTTTGATAAACTGAAAAACAGCAGATCTCTATTGCGCTCATTAGGTATCCAGGTGTTAGAAACTTGATTTGGCAAGTCAAAATCCATCCAAATGCACCGAATTCACAAATCTAATGAAAATGGGCAAAAAAAGAGAAATGAACACTTTTGAATAGTTCAACCTCTGCATCAACAGAGAAACCTACCCTTTAATGTGGGTAATCGTTTTGTGACTAATTTTCCATTAGGATGTAAATTTGTTTTGGCTGAGGAAACGTCTATATCACTTAAAGAAGAGTCTGCCATAAGACCAATTCTTTACCAATTCGTGTACAGCAGCTCCATCTCCTTGGCAACGATGCCCCTAGTATCAAATTATGAACAACACACCAGTGAATGTGCCATCTGATTCGGCCAGACAACGTTTCGAAGGAAAAAAGGGGAACAACAAATTTGCATTTACAGAAAATTACAAATACGGTGAACTTCAGTCTACGTGTCAAAAGAACTAAATCGAGGCAAACTGTCCAAAATTGCGTTGATAGACCAATTTTTTTCACGGTGGTACAAGAGAATAAAACGGCTAAGGAGAGAGGACAGCAGCGAGTAAGTGGAACAGCAGCACCCACACGGCTCTATGCTCCCTCAGCATATTGTGAGGTGAAAGGACAACATCAAAATGCGTCTGTCTGAACCTTTGCTGTATTCATCACTCTCGCTGAAACCACAGCCTAACTACGTATTCTGTCTTGACCACCTAACCTCACATCAAATTTGTATTTCTTTCCACATTTGATTCCACTGGATGTCCTATGCCATTATTGGAAAAAGAGAGGTGCATGGATTGCACTTGTGCAAAACCTTTGTTTTGCACCCATGCAAAACCCATGTTCTGCAAGGGGGCAGTCGCAATGTTTTATTGCACACTTAATTTACATGGAGCTGCATCCATTACCTCTCTGCTATCACACATGTGTAAGCCAGGAGGCTTCACACAGTGCAGACACAAAATAAGTGTGCAAGCCAACGACCACTGGCTTCCCGGCATCTTATATGCACATGGATCAGAGACATAATGGATTATTTGGCAAATCTGTTGAAATTTGGTTGCCAGTAATTCTGACACATTTCAAAAACCTTGTTGGGGACAATTTGTGAAATCCATCCACTTTAAGCCTCTTTCGCAATGTGTGATGCTGGATAGTCGCAGACGAAAGACAGAAAGATCGCCATGAAAATCAATTGAGAGGCGATCTTAACTCACACCGTCAGGGCTCATTTTCCATAGTTTGTATTCATTTGCCTTTTGCTCTTTGGCCTATCGATTATCAAAATCGAACTTTGTCAATTTTTCTTGTGAAAAAAATCTGTTTCATAAAAGTCTGTCATATGTCAATATCTTTTGTAAGCTGTATTGATGCCGGCAATTGTGTAGTCTCACACAAAAGCAATGCGTAAATTCACTGACTAAATCATTTGGATTTTGAATTCAATTTACATATTAATACGCATTGCTGATATTTTTCTGCCATTTGCTCACTTTTGTGTTCTCCAGTGTTGACAGAATTTCAGAGGAGAAGCTGCTACTGAGATTTTACCATCTGCTATCCTACACCCATTAGCAGAGCAGCTGATTACACAGCTGACACCAGACTGTCTGTGGTTGTCTGCTTTATCCGGGTCTGGGGGAGAAATGGCCTTAGCAAGGAAGCTTACACCAGGAACACCAAAGAATTTGGACTGTCAAGCTAAAAGAGATGAAAACCAGTAAGGTTTGCGCTAAGATGACACTAAGAACATTGACATTGCCATGGACGTGCACACAGACCCATTGGATTAATGTCATGGGAATAGAGCACAAGAAATGGTCCCCAACAAAGATAAGGGGTCAAAATAACCGTGGCAACTAATAACTAATGGCTTTATTGGGATAGTGGGGGGAGGGTGTGATTTAGAAGCGGTGGGATTAAGCCTTCAAAGAAGAAATGGAGTGCATCCTTACACTGGAGATTTCTTCAAGTACATCCACGCTCACGTAGAGGCATTGTAAGACTGCTATATCATTGATAAGATTACATCCAGTCGGTGACATTCTCAGCAGGCCTGTGACTCCAGCTGTGATGGCAAAACAAAGAAATGCCATCTGAGGGCTGCCTTTTGGGCTACCTCGGGCTCTGTTGTCAAACATCAAACTCTTTATTAATGATATGCAGCTATTGTATATACACACTTGTATTCCTGAGGCACAGTTCTGAGAAATAAAACAGACACACAAATACGAGAAAAAATGGTTTTGGTGTACCTTCTACGAAACACTACAGCCAGCATAATCGGACATGTCAACTTAAGATTTCCACCCTTTTAGGGTGCTCACCCAAGACATGCAGTTTGAATGGAATAACAGACACAATGAGGTTGTGAAGATCTATGTTTGATGAAAAATAACTGTTACATGGTTCATCAAGCTAACAATTGAGTATCATCTCCGTGAGAACTCCTGCTATTGCAGTGTTTTGGTAACACTGTGTAAATGAGACACCAACCCTTGGGATTCTGTTTTAATTACGTAAAAATAATGACAAATTTTCCTCCCCCACCATCCAAAATCAGATAAATGATTCTAATAACAGACATGCTCTGCGAGCCAAACAATTTATCAAAGATATGCGTAAACATCCAGGCAAATGCACTCTAACTCCCAAGTGGCCACCATTATGATTGGAGGGGAGAGGGTAAGAAGACTTCCTCACAAACAAGAGGAGGAGGAAGTGATACAACAGAAAATGACGGAAACTGAACATGCAAAGAGTTGAGTCGAATGACAGGCAAAACATTGCTGGAGTGTTAATTTGACAGAGGTATGAAGCTGCTCATAAACTATTAACAGGAAAGGTCCAGCAGGGATAGTGAAACAAATAAACACTCCAGCAGCCTCTTCATATTATGCAGATGTGACGGCAGCGGCAAGCACTACAATGTTAAGTGGCAAAAACAATGCAACAAAAAAGGACCACAAAGGACAGCATCACACAGGGGCCATCAGCATGGATGGGAATTTCCATCAGCAAGCCCTTGACATGTTGAGGAGTTTGCCACTCTTGAATTCACTGTGCGACAAGAATGCAAAGCCGAGTTAAATTTGCTGTACATAGAAAATCAGCTCTATGTATACATGATGACATGGATGAATGTCACTAGATAGAAAATACTGTAACCTGCTGACCTGTCACTTCTCCACTTGGAAATTTAAAGCATGGAATGCACAATTAGTCACTCGTTGCTGTAAACTATAAGGAACACATTGTCAAATCTCACAAATGCTCTTTGGTACTTAATTTTCAAAATACCCATCTCACACGATCTAGCACAGGGAAGCATCTCCCGCCTAAGGCTGGACAACGTATTCAATACACTCGACTTGTTCTGTGCAAAATACAAAGAATGATGATATCGCAACCATATAGAGTAGGAACTGTCATGTGAACACTGTCGCTGGCTAGCTTGCAATTCTCTTTTCAGTTTTCCGTTCTTGTTCTCCCAACCACTGCCACGGTACAGTCGCTCCATTGCCCTAGGACACCTCAGGTGGTGTTTGAGGGTGGACAGAGAAGACTTGGTTATGAAGACAAATACTGCAGTGCATCAGATTCCATAACAAAGACACTGAATTGCATAGCTGTCGGCAAAAAATGCTCAAAAATTCCTTGCATTTGTACAGTGCAGTTGTTTCAGAATCTACAAAATCCCACATTATAACTTAAAGAATATCTCGAAATACCTGTGCCCAGGCCTATATTCCCAGATAAAATATCACAGGGTCCACTTTGTATGTCAAAGATTTAATTCAGAAAATATCGACTTCCTTCAAATGAGATGTTACTGCTCATATGGTTTTCATACAATCCTAGGTTGATCTACAGTACATAACACAAAATAGCTAATTATCATACAAGTGTATGTTTTCAAACATAACCAGAAAAAGATCCCTTCAATGTCCAATCTTCTCTACTTTCAAATAGTGTTCTTCAGAGGATCTTTGTTAAGTGGGCCATTGTCTGTAAACATCAAAATTATCTAATTGAGTTTTATCATTTAATACCTTGATTTGTTGAAGTTCATTTTAATGAAAATAAATGGAAAAAATGTAATTGCACTTAAAAAGATTAATGTATCACCATACTAGCTACTCCAACCTCTACAAAAATGACCATCCAAATGAAAACGTAGAGACTAGCTGCTACAATTGTTCATCGGTTTCAGTAGGGGATGGGATATAGACTATGCAAATTTGTACTTTATTTGTACCAGGTTGCTGCGTTCAAGAAACACTCCATGGTACAACTGCACCCACAAGACCCCAGATGCCCATTCTGTTGTCTTCTGGCAAGCAAAATGTGACATGATATGCAGTGGTCTCAGAGAATACCAGCTTTGTGCAAGAGCATATGCTTGAGGGTATTGAATATGAGGGCAAAAGGGAAAAGAGGAGTATAATTCAGACGGTACAACTCAGATTCCATTCATAGTCTCCCTGAAGCCTGTTCCTGTGGTTTTACAGTCAGCAACACCTTAGGACATGGTAGACAGAAACACACTACAGGAATAGCATGTGAGATGTCTTTTTGGACAACAGTGACCAGTACAATCACTTCTTTCATTTGACAACAACATATTATGGCCAGCTCATTGCTCTACTGCAGTTGTCGATAAAATACTGATTCATACAGATTTCTGTGGGGCTTTGGAACAGACAAAAAGCAGCAAGACTGGAAGGGAAGGTTTACAAGACGGTAGTGATACCTCCTACAATGTATGGTTTAGAGATGGTGTCTCTTTCTGAAAGAGAGGAGGCTAAGCTGGAGATGGGAGGGATGAGGATGCTGAGCTTTTCACTGGAAGTCACCAAGTTGGGGATGAGCACTGTTGAGGAATAGCCACAGTTGAGCATTAAAGAGATAATTCAATATTCAAGGTTTACTGGTCACATGGTCCTTGCGTGTATAGTGCAACGAAAGCCAGTGAAGCCAGTCTGAGATGGTTTGGGCATGTGTAGAGGAGAGTAGGCAGTGGTTAGGATGTTGAGGATTTATCTGCCATGAAGTTGTCAGGTAGGAGGGAAAGAGGAAGGCAACAGGTTCTTGGACACGGTGAGAGGACAGCAGATAGTTGGTCTTCTTATCAAGGACACCAAGAACAGGAGAAAGTGGAAGCAGATGATCAACTTTGGTTGACAATGGTGAAAAGAAGCAGCCAAAGGATGATTTCAAACAACGAGGACTGTTTTGATCAAAAGTGATCGAAGAATTCCATCATTCTTGAATGCCACAAATGGAATGCGTGTTCAATAGTTGTTTTATATCAAATTGCCATAATCTTATGTCCTGCCAAATCCCAATCCAATCAATGGTGTGAAGAGAATCAAGCAAAAGCCACATACGGGACTTCAAAACAAAGCATAAGAATACTTGTATGTCATGTAGACAATGCTAATATTGAGAAGACTGGCTTATTGAGGAATCCAGTCAGTTGAATGTGTGAAATGATTGATTGAACAAAATGTTATTTTTAGGAAAGAGAAGTGTACCTTTGTAACACGATGCAAGACGTCTATAGCACAGGGACTGGCTGAACAGGCGTATGTTGGAGATACTGAAAGAGTCACATAATGTGGCTGGGCAGCACAGGATAGGGTTGGGGTTAGGTTTGAAGGATCAGTAAGCCAACTCCCAAGGCAATCGGGTCACACGTCGAGGACTGCCTTAAATGGCACTTCACTTAAACATCTGACTTCTACTGAGGTCGGATGGGGCCCGTGTCCCTCAATCGCTTGTAAATTCCAGAAGGAACACATTTTTGTGTTGACTAGCTACGCAGAGTGTACACATCTACTGAAGACTGGCACACTCTTGGCCCGACCTGGAATAGTGTGTGAATTCTTGTGGTGTAACTGAGATACCTGACAGAAAGCAATGCTTTTTGTGTGAATTGCATTTATTTATGTCACCAAATTCTCTTAAGCAGCGGCTTTTGATGGCCTGGTAAAGTATTCTTGGTTTTGCCACTGGATCTCTGAAAGGGTCCTGAGGCATTTCTTAGATAATTCGAAAAATCTAAGTAGACACCATCAGCATTGACGCGCAACTGTAAAACAAAATGTTCAACAGTAGGAGCTAACAGTGCATTTCGCCACTAGATCAGATTTGCTCCTCTCAGCTTCATTAGCAATTTATGTGTCAATTCTGAAAGGGTGTGCTAGAAGTTTTTGAATTTTCACCAGATTTATCTTGCATTAGCTGGCACTTACCAGAAGCAGCGAGATGGTGTGCACAGGGCATTCTAGTTTATGCAAGATATCTGTCAGATACTTTGAGACCAATAAGTTGAGATATGTGGCCTCGGAACACATGTGCTTTCATGCAAGTCACACAAACGCTAACTATCTCAGAGATGGGAATCATGTCAACACCTTGAGTTTAAGAATGATACCGAAATGACTCATGTGTAACGTTTTCAATTGGATGGAGTACATAATCTTAGTCTGGTGAGTGATGTGGTCTAAAAAAATTGTGTGCTACACTCACCTTTCCCCTGGCACAGAGAGAGATCGGTCTCTTAGCACTCAGATGAGACAGATTTCTACCAAGTAAATCTATTAATCTCGTGTGTTTATGTAGTTCAACAATAAACAAATAGAGCATTATTATTCATCTGTCCAGGTCCATGCCTCAGACACTCCCTCACAGCAGTGGAAAATACTGTCTTATGCACTACTATTTCCTTGCACACCAACAGATCCTCGTGACTTTGTCTATAGTCATCTCTTGCATAATATGAGGCAGGGGTGAGACCATGCAAAAGACCATAAGAGGTTGTAGGTATGATAAGAAGGGTGAATATCAAATATGTTCAAACCTTACATCCTGAGCCAAATAACCGATATTAATTGTGAAAAATAAGTCAAAATTTTAACATAAAAGGCCAGGAATCACATATAAGCCGAGATCCATCATTATGCACAGGCACTGCACAATTCACTTGAGAGCACTTATGTAAAGGAAGGCAGTAACTATGCATCATTCCGGCTCCCTTGATATAAGGCATGCCACTTGAAAAATCTGCAGGGATTTTCCCGAGCATTTCAAGGATTGGGCACTTTGCCTAAGCATTTTTGTCTGTATAGAAGCCAAATGAATGAGGTGAAAAAACAACAAGAAATGAAAAAACCTTAGTGGGACAAAACAGCGTAGGTTGGGATGGAGAATACATGAGGATCCACACACATGAGCTTCAATCAGCCCTTTTGTGGTAAATCTGGAAGTATGGTGATTTCGTCATATTAATTGGATAGATTGAGGAGAACTAAATTTGTGAGTCCCTCTGCTTGTATTTCAAGAGCTTCAACAATGCAACAAAATAGGCTAATGTAGAAACATGGTCCAAATCCTCAAAATTGTCCAAGGCACAAAGCCAAATCCATACTCATACTCTTTAGGAACAAATAAAGTTTTCTTGACACTGCAACCAAAACTCACAACACCTTGCTTTCATCTTGGACCTAAAAATACCCTTTATCCGCGTGCTGACACAGCTGCTTGGAGAAAAAACAATTGGTATATTCTGTAGGGATGTCTGATATTGGCTTTTTTGCCGATATCCGATATTGTCCAACTCTTAATTTACCGATATCAGCTGATACAGATATGTGCGCCGGTAAACGCTTCAGGAGCGCATAGGCACTATTTCGGTGTAACGCAAGCATTGTTTTATTTCTATCGGTTTTAAAGACAAAAAATCTGATACCGATATTACATTGTTATGCTAATATCTCTAATATTCTGTATATCAAACAGCATGCTTTGCAGTACCATAGTTCTGATAGTTAAGATAGTTGCTTGCAAGAGAATATAGTATGATGGACTGAAAAAGCCCTTTCCTACAGTTTCATAATTATGGAGGTTTCTTTACATGTAATGTCAGACGATGCTGCAGTTGTAGATATTGAATAATTTTACCTGTGATCAAACGTACACACACCATATCATCCATTCTGTTTTGAACAAAACTCTACAGGCTATACCAAAAAGAGGCTGTTTTTGAAAAACACCCTTTGAAATAGTGATGACGATGAGCTGTTGTTGCTATGGTCCCTTGTAACATAGCAACTAAGTGGCTTATTCAGTGCAATTTCCATACAACAGCTGGGGACCACGACCGAGGCCTTGCAAGCAAACACATGGAAAGGAGAACCCATGGTGCATATGGGGGTCAAAAAAATATGATGCATACACATGCAGGGAGACAGGAAAATACATACACCCACGCCCTGACGCACACATACAGTATGTGTCACACACAAGCCTTAGAGCTTCACACTACATTTTGCTGTGCAGCATCAGCAGCGAGAAAGCTGATGTTTGGCCTATTTTTTTCTGAAGCAGCTGCAAGAGTTTGCCAGTTGAGCACTACTTGTGGGTGCACACTAAGCTCTGAGCAGAAAGGAAAGCGAGCATATCAACTTATCCCTGCTCGATTATTTCCAACCCAAAACAGAGAAAACAAAGACGGGATACATCAACCAAGGAATGAATGTGTAGAAATGGCAATGATTATGTAGTCATAACCAAGACAAGCCAAATTAGACAGGCTACAGAAGAATATGCAATGGACTAGGAGAGAACGAGATATGAGAAGAGAATGTGATAAAAGCAAATGGGTTTTAATTACTGTGAGATACGCATATGTGGCGCCAAGGGGTCCTGATGTCAGTAAGTCAAAGTCCACTGGAATCCAACGCAGCAGCAGATGTGAGGTGAGATGGTCCTGATGTACGCAAGTCCAAGTCCAGTGGAATGCAGCGCAGTTGCAGATGTGAGGTTACATGGTGAAAATCTCCTGAAGAATCGTTTCCGAGTTGTCAGAGCCAACCAACTGAGCAGCTCATTACTTGCAAAAAAAAAATGCAAATCTGACTTCATAGACAGGAGTAGTTGTTAAAAAAGGATGTATATGTGATACATAGTTTTTAATTTTGTCAACATGTTTCAGTTCATTGTACTTTTAAATTTGACAATGGAAGCTGCTTTACCACTGGACACTGAAATGAGTTGGGCTACCAACTCTCAGAAAGTTGTGACATGAATTACACTCTGTTGTGACACACCATCACTCTGGGCTGCCATCGGTGTGCCTGCAGCAGGAGGAAATACACCACTTTCACAAGAGCTCTGTCTTTTATCAAGGCTGCTTGTTGATCTGATCAGTGACATGGCAGCTTTGTAGAAGTGCATCGCGTTTTTCAAATCGAACGCAGACTGAAAAAAACGTCCCACATATTGCAATTTCTGAGAATATATAAAGAATATGATGAAGATGAGTAAAACCCCATATCCCGATTTTGTCATTGCCTGATTTCACTGTCCTCTCATGGATTACGTTTATGACTTGCATTGGTGAATGGTGGTGGTGGCCAGTAAAGCAGCAACTGATTTAAGAAGTGTTGACATGATATTTTGAAATAATTTGGATTTTAGGGTTTTCTAGCAAATATACAAGTAAGTCACCTGGGGAGATCCTAATACCCCAAGTCTGAAATGTAAAAATGAGTTCATTACTTCATTTTGCAATTAAATCTGACTTATTCCTGCACATTGTAACTCTGCCTCTGCCCTGCATGAATAGTAAACCATCAACGATCTAAAGCTCTGCTTGAAAATAACCGTAATCTCCTCAAGTGTAGCAGAGGGGGACTCTGCCAGTATTGGAGAGTAGCCTGGGGCAGGTACATCTGCGAGACACAGGGGACCTATTCATGAGCAAAGTATGTGTCAGGAGTTTTGCGTCAGAGGGAGTTGACTCTGACTCTGCAACAGCTTGCTTTACTTAACAAACACAGATAGACACTTAAAGAAGAAAAGATTTGAGCAAAGCTTTTGGGTATTCTGGGGACAATTAGTGCAATAAAAGATTGATATTACCCTCGAAGCAAAGCTTATCATAAAAACAGAACCTTAGGCATCATGCCTTAAAGTCGTGCAGTGGATAAGAGCGCTAAAATGTGCAGGGTAAATAATAAAAACGAAGGATCAGCAAAATATTGGTGAGCTGTGTGGCTTCGGCTGCATACAGGTATGTTGTTGGCCCAACTGGTTACTCATCAATTTACCAAAAATGAAGATTTCTGGATCGTCAGAAATAACCTTTTCTCTTCAAAGGTCAAAAGGGCATGTATACCAGAGCTTTACATCCTTCATATAAAGAACACAAATTATCTCAATTATCTACGAATATCCACAGTATTTCATTAACTACTTGCAGGAGTGAGCAGTCTGTATCGACTGGCATTTACAAGGCATTCGAACTTTTGATCAGATTATCTATGCCCATCTGATCCACATTTTTCTAGTCTCTGCCTGGCTGTTCACTGCCTGCCCCGAGCAAAAACCTAGAGCAGCTGCGACTGCATAATTAACAGCCTGCTTTGTTTAAAAAGTGATTAGTTTTAGTACCTCATAAGCTTGCATCAGGTTAAGGTTTAACAGCATAGAAGAAGTTAGATCCGTGTCTGATAAAAACACGCATCAGTTTGCGCAGATAAAGCAAACATCCAGGTCTATGCCATCATAAATACTGTTCTCCACAAAGACCTCCCCAAATTTACTTTTTCCACTGGCAGACAGACATAAGTCTACCTTTTGCTGTGGCTGCGCTGCACTGCTACTTACACACATCCAGCTGCTGGTACCCACGTCAGAACAAACGCACTTCACTCTCAGTGCACAGACCTCAGCTTCCATGAAAAATAAAAAAAACAACAACATCAAAACAGACAAGTCTGGCATCTACTGTGTCGGGGAGGGTTGGAGATCTTGCTGCATATGTCATGAAGCTGGTCTTTCAAACCAAATCCCTCCCTAGAGGGAAAGGTGATCATCAACGTTTCCAAACCGATTCACTTCCTCTGGCATCGAAAATTAGTCGCATGAAACATCCATCCATCCATCCATTTTCCTCCGCTTATCCAGGGCCGGGTTGCGGGGGCAGCAGTCTCAGAAGGGAAGCCCTCACATGAAACAGTTTAAGAAAATTATGAAACCTAAAATAATGCAGTTTGGTAAGAATTAATACTCAGTTACTTTCCAAAAGGCAAACGCAAACGGAAACCGTGTGCTGGTAAATCCCCTACACGCTTTCAAGCATATTGTCTGTCAAAGACCGATCACATTGACAACTTGAGAAGAATGCCACACAGATTTCAAAGCCCTGTGATGCCATTTGATTTCTGTCAGGCAAGCAAAACCCCGCAAAAGCACTTCAAACTTCCAGTGACATGTGGAAATCAGACTCACAACAGTACATCATTCTGCCACATTAATCGTTTTCTTTCAAATACTCCCCTTGGCTGCATTTCCCCCCATTCAGAAAATTCTCACTTTTGAGGGATTTCAAAAAGTAATTACAGGGAGTGAGAAGTGCAATGACCAAGCCAAAAGGGTGAAACAACTGTGTTTCAGTGATGAAAGGAAGCCAAGCTAAGTTTTCACTGGACAAGGGAGTAGACAAGATTTTTCGATGCTGTAAGGTTAAATCTGGTTCTATCTGGTTAAATATGGTTCTGGTCTACAATGATGGAAGCAGAAAGTGTAGCCAACACTTACACCAAAAACATTAGCTACTGGTAACCTGGTACCACATCCAAATGCAGCTTGAGTGTAACTGCTAAAACGACAGACAGACGAGCAGTTGAGCAAAGTGGACACAATTGGAGGAAAGGTCAAAGTGATATACTTACTGCAGACATTCATAGTGTAATGTATGCAATGGATAAAGCTTATGTTAAATCGCAAAGTCGCAGAGATGTCCCAACAACATCTTTGAGGCTCTTCTTTACTCACAACAAGATATCAATACAAAATCAAAAATCAACCTGATGAAACGCAACGCACCATATCGCCATGTTTTCTGCATCGCCCCCAGGTAACAGAGTGCACATTGCACGTCATCAGACTGTCGCAAAGCGGGCCAGATCCGCAGCATGACCATGAGGGTGTTTATTCGTTTATTTTCTTAATCATTGAGGAGTCCTGTTTTTCCTCAATCTGTTTGGTAAAATTGGACCCTTGCAATGATTATAGCTTGTGTGCTCTGATATTAATGCTCATTGATGTAATAACAACATGTGATGTAAAAGCCAAGTATGCAGAGATTGCATGGGAACATCAGGATGTGAAAACGGTTCCCTGCTCCAAAACAAGTGAGTTGGTACAACTGAGGAGCAGGAAGCTCAGGAAACTTACACAGGATGCTGCACAGCTACGAGTCGTGACATGTACTGCAGAAGTCCGACCTGAAACAAACAAATAAATAATATATAACAGGAGCCTGACTAGCGCTTGTTTGGGGGGGTCGTGATGCTTGCTGTGTGGTAGAGCAGCTGCATTCATGCAGGTTGTTTTTAGAATGTGAAAAGTGTGAGACAGCCCCAATATGGTAACTGCATCATACCCCTGTTAATCGCAATGACTCCTCAGTGCATTGACACTTCTGGCGGTTGGTGTCAACACTTGAATATGGTCTACATACAACTGATGTACAACCTTTCATCTGCTGTGAATAAGTATTTGAACACATCATATTCAGTATTACTGTATGATGTACTGCAGAAATTGTCGATATATGATCGGTTCCAAATTACACTCGCACGGTACAGGAACGAATAAAAGTAAATCTCGCCTCTTTCTTTTAAGGGTGTGACCTCCATATTCTGTACCCAGAGGTAGACAAGTGGCGGCCATTTTCCACTGATTGACAATAACCATAAACACACACTCACAAATATACACGTAAAATGCTCTGAAGAAATGGGCTCCTCATGCAGGCAGGAGCCGTGCTGCATACCTTTCAGCGGCCTCAATACCGTCCTAAATCTTCGGGGCCGAGTCAGTATTTTCCCCGTAATATTGTCCTACAGTGTGAGTAACAAGGGAAATGGGCGAAGTTGTGGCGGGAAGGTGCACCTGGGATTCATGCTCCTGACTGAGGCTGTTCAATACAGTAAGCAAACAATATTACGAAACAAGCGTGGTGCGTGTTCAGTTTTCTAATGAAAACGCACATGAATAACATTTCCACATCTAAATAAGTTAATCTCACTTACCAAGGTGTTTATTTTGACTGTGTCTGAAGTTGTCTGTTGTTCCGTAGCGCTGGTTGGTGAGATAGCCGTATCCCTTCGCCTCCGTGTGGACAACAGCATCAAATATTTTATGCATTACCTGCGCCGGAAAGCTGTTTGCTTACTTGTTCACATGTTTGGTATCGTACAGACGCGAATGCCGCGATGTAACCGAAGTGTCAGTCATTTCAAGGGAATTATAGATTTTCTGACACTTGCTATAAATTTTACTTTGGGGCTTTGCTGAGTTGATTCCCGTATGTGTGCGTGTGTGTGTGCTTGTGCGTGTGTGTGTTTCCGTCACGGTGATCAGTCTGGATTAGTGTCAGCTGCTGATTTACTGACTACCCCAGGTGATCTTTTCTAAGGCCTTGGTCCCTTGGGGAATGCTGCGTTTCAAAAGTTGTAGCTGAATAAATTCCGTAAAAAGAAAAAGACCATGAACACGCATGGCAGATTACCAGGATAAATTGACTAATTATTTTCATAAGGTCAATTTGATTATTCTGCAGTGGGTCAGTGAAATGCTTTGCCATAAGAAAAGTCTATTACTGCTCTGAAGATTTGTTGAGTGTTTTGGATGTAAAAGCAGCCCGTTAAGAGATTTTGTTTCAACGAGCTTAACTTGAATGTTGATGTTATGTATGTCCACCCTGACAATAAAATTGTGAATGCGTCACATTTGTCTCATTAGAGCCAAGTGCTGTGAACTTCAAGTTCCATGAAATTCAGATAGTTCCTGTGTGCGGCCTATTGTTCTCAAGACAGGACTGTTATCATTACAAATCATGCATGTTCCTGTATACTAATCTTGCTTGTGTTCCCAGTCTCTAATTATGTTCTGCGTAGGGCCTTAATTACGTTTCATTCAGGTCCTTGTAATGATACTGCTAGAACCCAAGTTTATCTTGGCTGGTGTACCAGCTGTGTGTTACAGTATGTCAGCTGTGTGTGCCCTCTCTCCCTGTTTCCAGCTGTAACTTGGCTCTTTCACACATGGGTGGTCATCAAGCCAAGGCAAGTAAAGGACCATCTGTCTGAAGAATATGTCATAAACAGAATAGGAGGAGACATACAGAGGAGAATTAAGCCGTCTCAAGTAAAACAACAGTCCAACTATTGTGCACTCACGAGCAATCAATCGTTTACTGAGGGCCAAGACACCATTGCTTTTTCATTGCAGCCTGAGTCAGCTACTGATTCATACAGTTCAGCAAGTACTGCCCTTGCCAAGGACGATATATTGTTGTTGAGTTATTTCACAGAGTTGTGCGTAACCTTGACAGAATGTAGATTGAATCTGTAGCTTATTGAAACCATTCAGCTGAGGATTCAGTGCAAGCCCTATGTTGTGAAAAGTTGGCTTTGGTTAAATCCGGCTGCTCTGATGTGTAATCGACATCTGGTCTGTTAATGCTACAATCACAAACAAAATAAAGGCTGTCAGCCAGCCACTTCAATATCCCAAAGGGGATGCATGTGTAAATCTTCTGCATATACCCAGCATTGACATTGGCTTATAGTTTCAATCCCTGATCAATTTTCAGGTGTCAATCAAGTTTTGTTCTCATGTAAAAAAAAAGAAAAAATGTAAATCACATGTAGCACCCTTTCTGTATTTCCATCAATGAATGAAATGAGTGTGGTAGTTTTGAGGTAGGTGCATTCGATGGATGTTTTCCACATTACAATTACTGCTGCTTGTCAACAAGAAGGTCAGATAAGTGACTCGAAAACACTAATGGATGTGCAACTAAGTATGTCAGTCAATAGAATCACCAGAGATTAGCATGAAATATTGTAATACCTTGTCCACCCACGATGTTGGGATTATTACTGTGTTGTTTGGTGGCTCCACAGATATAGCGGAGAAGCTCTTGAAGTTTAATTTTATTTGACACAAATTCTTTTTCTGTGAAAGCATGTTCAGGTATGACAGGACCTCTGCATCAATCACAAACGGGTGTGGATGAGGCCGCTTACTTCTTAAGTTGTTCTCATGCAGAACCCCTGGCTTGTTTCCACTTTTATCCCATCCCCATCTTTTATAAGTTGTGGGAGTGAAGCTTTGGCAAAGGCAGATATAAGATGGGTCCAAAGAATAGTCTGCTTTCATACTAACAGCGTTCTTTGCCTTCTTCTGCAAATGAATGCAGATACTGTTACTTAAAAACACCATATAGTGCTCTTAAATCAAAGAGCGGGTTGACCGCACTTCCTTATGACTTATATATGACTTTTAACATTTTCACACATAATGTAGGGACAGGTCTCTGTGCCTTTCCATATTGCCCACATATTATTGCACTTGGCCACACACACAATTCTGACTCATCGTGTCATCTTTGAGTAAATGTAATTGGTATCTATTCCATGTGGGTGTTCATCTGCACCCTATACGTAATGTCAATAAAGTGTTTAGTGAGGCAGAATATTGAGATAATTGCAAATCTACCCACACATGAATGGTACACTAGGCAAATGTCGCACATACATACTAATGCTTGACAGGTATATGATTATCGTTTCCAGGAAAATCAGTACATACAGTATGACACTGAGTAATGGCTCAGAAAAAATCTCCATTTATGTGAATCTCTATATGTCTACATCACAAGACCCTTGTGTGAGCATAAAATTCCGTTGTTCCCACATCCACTAATTCCATCCTGTGACGCAGCAATCTCGTTGCGGCTGGTGGTGCTGTTCTCACGTTGGAGTTGTGCACAGCCACCTCTGGGATTGGAGGGTTTTTTTCCTCACCCTTGCCCTGCATTCGCTTAGACACAGCTTAATACTGCCACAATACGCTTCATTAGCGACGCCATTGTCAGTTTCTGAAGTAGAACCTGCACAGCTTTGTCACAATGTCTAATTTAGATTAGCACTGTGATTGTTTATTTCACAACTCAACGCCCATGATGCCTAATAAGTGCTCTTTGTATTTTCTGATCGTACCTGCTTCTCATTTTGTTGCCCTCGTCACTACAAACAGGTTGCATTGTTTCTACAACCAGGCAGACGTTTCCAGACACACTTTGCGGAGGGTTCTTCTGTTATGAATTGATATTTCTAACACGCGCTAATGTCCTCGAATAGCTGCAGAGTAAACAGAAGAGTTTGTCCCTCTGCCGAATAGATCAGTTTCACTTGACTTTCACACCACAATTGCAGTGTCTAGATATGCATCACCTTAGCCTGCGTCCAGTGGAAGGTTGAGAATGTTCATACCTCTCGCTCTCTGTCTCTTTACAGCATGTCCTGTCATTGCACAAGTGTATATATCGATAAATAAATATCGAGCCATTACTGCAGAGGCATGTTTGGACTGCGCAAATTTCTATTTAATGTGTAAGATGGCTGGATGTACAATGTTCAGCTTTGTTGCTGAGGCTGTCCTTTATGAATGTACACTCTACTCAACTGCAAAATATTAGAATTGTCATGACATCATTACACAAACCACATTTTTATCACTTTCTGCGTGTAGTTAGTCTTCAGAAAATGTTGTAAAGGGATCTAGCATAGCACTAAAGCAATTGCTATTGCAAGCTTGTGCACACTTGAAGGTCAATAACATGACTTGTACATAAACCAACCACTTGTTTGATAAAATAAGCAGACAGCTATGACCAACCGCACAAATAAGTAGCTTATTGTTGCATATAGCTTGTGGCAACATTTGTTGTCACAAACAGCAACATGACAGCGTGCTGATCCCGTATTTTATAACTGGAATGAGTCACCACAGGCACCGGCTTTGACAAAGCAGCAATAATTGTCTGTCCCCCAATGCGCCCCGCCATGATCCCTGAACCTGGTCCCGCTAGAGGCCCACAGGGCCAACAAAAGTGTTTTGTTTGGCATTCTGTTCAATGCCATTTTTTCGCCAAACACCACCTCTCCACCTCTGCCCCCAAAACACCCTCCAATTCATGCCCAGCTACATAGCTAATTTTTGCTTTCATGGAGGCTCAGTCCCCATCAGGAGTTCTGCAACATCAGATTTCAACAGCCTGCTGGGAGATACAGTTTGTTACTGACTTGAAAAGTGGAGGCCAGGCACTCTGAGCCTGTAAATCCATCAACGGGTCATTTTCTTAAACCTTTAGCAGGGAAACGAATGACTGCACCTAATTTGCACGCAATTTCTCGCCTCCAAAGTCATGTGGTGTGACAGCCTATGACGTAGACTATAATCCTTGTATTATGTTACCTTGCACAAAGGTGAGGTGTAATGTGTTTGACAAAATCGGTGTTCATTTCACAGGAATCTTCAAATAACCAAAGATTTATTCAAGGTGAGATAAGAGAGTCAGACATTTACAATTTACAGCCTGTCACATGTTATCAAATACATTCATGGAAATGACATGCACACAAGTTGGATCATCATCACAATAACCGTGACTTGCAGTAAGGGAGGGGTTACAAAGCGTGGGAGATGCATGTTGGGGTTGCACCTTAGGGCGGTCCTGGTGAGGTGCCTCCATACAGTTTGGCCTGTGCCAAGACTTGAACCGGCCACCCTCCAGACAATGTCCCTGCAGACTTAGACACTGCTGCCTCTCAAAGTCAGCAATCTGATAATGACTTTGCTGCTCTTTGTTTGACCCTGTCTGAGGCCGATATCTCCCAGTAGTAGCACTGGGTCAGTTGTCAATCCCAAACTGATTTTTATCTACTCGACACATGTTGAGATCACAGCTATGATAAAATAAAAGCTTTATGTATGTTTACATAAATGTCCTTATCAACAACAAGGGAAAGAAGTCACTGTTTCGGAGAAGCTCCAGTTGCAAAGGTTATAATTATTATTGAAGATTCACAATGAACTGCTGGTAAGTCAGAATTGAGGCAAGCAAAAACTTCTTTGACTTCAGTGGCACACAGAAAAAATCCCAAGTCTTCAAGAATAGAGGATGATTGTTTATTTCTAGGGATAGTAGATAAGTTCAGGATGGCCCAGCACCAAACTCCTACCCATTACTGTTGATTCTTACCATGTATACTGTGCTAATGGGCCTTGAAATTCGCTCTCCTCTTTTGCGTCATGATTTGCCAAAATCACACACACTCGCAACACCGGTTAACTTGCCGATCTTCTACCTTTCAGGCACAGCTCCTGTTGCGTCAGTTTTGTGGACAGTCCTGTAGCTTAGTTAATATTTAGACAGAAAATCCATAATTTCTTTTGCAAGTACAACACCCGAGAAGCTGCTGGCGATGTGGCTGGGCTGCGCCGGGCCATGAAAGCCCCGTTGTCAGAGTTTTCAGTGGTTTTCTATCACGTGAAAAATAGCTTGGCAGCGAGAACATGCTTTTGCGGTACATAACGTTTGACATTCAGATGAATAGACATCATTCAGAAGTTTATGGGAATAGAAACACGTTTTACAACGTATAGAATATTTTGCAAGATATACAACAGGAGGTTTTGCAGGCAATACTTATCAGACACATCTTAACAAGTACATTCAACAACTGGACAATAACACCAGATAGATCATATTAATGAATGCAGCATGTACGTCTCAGTGTGTCAGCAAGTCATATTGATAAATCATCACCTGCACATGCACCTGTTATCCTGCCTTAATCTCTTTGGTGAATGCATAATAACCTGGGGGACAAAAGGAACACATTAAGTGTAAGGACAAAATTACCGACTCAAAAAAACTGACAAATTAATGAATCAGTGGAGTGTTTAATGAGCACACTTCTGAGACTGTCATCCACAACGACAAAGTAGGGCCTGTGGTGTTAGAGCAGTGCTGTCCAAAGGCTGGGGAAACTATCAGTGATGTTAATCTGAGACGGTCGTTTGATGGCCCAGTATAAAGCAGAACAAAGTGTCTGAATGTAACAATACTGAGCAAGCTTTGAAGGTTTACGAGAGGCTCCTGACAAACAAGAATGGAATGGTGATGCTGCGATTGGATAAAAGTGCCTCTCTCTCTTTGCAGGGCTCAATGTTCTTCTGTTAGTCACATGGGGTCTTCCATCCACGCTGATGGTGAGAAGCCAGGCATTCAGGCGCTGCAGGGAGAAACTTTGGAATAAAGAGACCCAGAGTGAACAATCAGTTGAGTAGAAATTTTAACAAGATTAACAGGCGGCAAGAAAAAAGTTGTAATTTTTTGAATAGAATTGCTATACAGTGAATAACTCGCCAAACGTGATGATTATGCTGTTGCATAGTGGCAGATATCATTTAAATCACCTGTGAGATAAGAGAAGAATTCAAATTTCATTTGGTGAGTCTTTTCTTGTGAGTGTAGATTATCTGTGCTCTGAAGTGTATCATAATCATATTTCACACATGACACACACCAGCCACGAATGCATTGCATCCTAACACTCACTGTGTTCTATGATGTGTCAAATCTTACTTCTCAAAGCACATTTGAGACTCGTCCATTACTGGTCGTAAAGGACAATGAATTTAGGTTCCATAAATCAAGTGTGCACAACCTTTTTTTGTGTTTTGATGAGTCATACTTGAGCGATACACGTCACCTTGAGGAGCCCCAATGGATGAGGTCAAGGTGTCGAGGATCCAATGTTTAAATTATCCACTGTATATTACTGTCACTTTGCTTGACATGTATTTCATTTTGGCAGGAAGAATTAGGACCAACAAATCACACATGGCTGGTTGCTGTTGTTTGGTTTGAAAATGCATTTTGCTTTGGACACACTTGATTTTCCCTTTTTGCTGTCACAAATACTCAGAGCTCAATTCATGCCGCATCCTCATGTCCTCTCTGGAATAATTGAGCAAATTAGGCAATGGCCAGACAGTCTTTGCTTCTGTTGCTTTATATTATCGTGGCTGTGGTGGCCAATTGTGTTGCATTTCACTCTACAGTATGTACTGAGATTAAACAAAATGCATACATTTCCAATCATGTTCCTTCACCCATGCCAACTGACAACACGAGGCAGAAATTTACACAAACACATCGGCGCACCCTCGACACTGAATGCATAACAAATTCTTTCCCTTCAGCCCAGGGGAGTGGAAACTCATTTTGACTGAGGGCCACAACAGCGGAGAGGTTGCCCTCGAAGGGCTAGAAGTAGCCTCCAGATAGATATAAATGCAATATATATTCAATTTTATTTAAGTTGCGTAAAATTTTACTACTCATTTTGAAATGTTGACTATTGAGCGCTCATTACTTATCCCACTTGCAAACATTACATTTTACATTTGCTTTTATGTTTACATTTACATTTGAGATGTGGAACTCTGTAAGCTATTTGCTCTGTTATTATGACAGATGTATATCCTTGGAATTTATTAAGGTGAGATACTTGAATTCATCAACAATCACCAATTGACAATCACCAACTTATCAAGTTACCTCCCTCACTCTGCAAAAGTCTTCCCCGACAAAATGGTGTTTTTAAAAGTGTGCATCTGGTCGTTGCACACCTGCCAACACACCCTCATCATGCACTCCTGCACAGATGCACCTGAGGAAAAAGACTTTGAAGCTTTTGCAATTTCTCCTTTCGCTGCAGTGTGGTTGTTGGAGATAGTTTTTGTCAACTCATTAGGTGCAGTTGCAGTCACTCTCAGGCCTCGTTAAATGACCCACTGGGCCTCATTTGGCCCGAGGGCCTTGAGTTTTACACATATGCTGGAACCCATTCATAAAGTAATTCCTGTTTCATTAGGGCTGCTAATGCAAAACTTAAAAATGTTCGTTCGTATGAGAAGACACATTACTTTCATTCTGAAATGCACAATATGTCAGGTTCAGCAACGTGCAGTTAGGGGAGACTAGAGAGGGTGAGCCTCACCGGTCATCATGGAAAGAAAAAACTATAAGTTGAAAAAATTAAGCAGATGGTTATATTCATGCAGTGATTTGCTTTTTGATGTAATTTTCAAAACGTAATCCATCAATAATGAGTGTGATGAAGTCACCTGCAATGAACCTGCAATGAACCTCACCGGACTTAGTCACTGATTTAATTATGTTTTGGCATGTTGTGAGACATGCAGAGCGTTTGTGTGCACATCGGAATAAATAAGGGTTATGTCTATGAATGTGAAAACGGTGACCTCGTCATCCTCAGCCAGATATGCGTATTTGTCATTCACAGTCCTGGATATTTAGCAAGCCACCAGAAAAGCATAATCCTGTAATAAGTTGGCACTTTGTTCCTTAATTCTTATTCCATCATAGCGCCATTTTTTTCCAAGCAGAGATTTGCTCTGTTTGAGTGGAAAGCCTGACTGTTGGCAGCATAGTAATGTGACAATTACATTTCATCACATCAGTTCCCTCCCAGTACTACCAGGCACAATAGTTCGTCAAGTTTCAGATCCAAGAAAAAAAGCATAAAGATGATTAAGTCCACAGGGAAGGCAGATATGTGTGTTTCTCAGAGTTTGATAATGGCTCAATGATTCCATCATATTTTTCCTCTAAGTCTTTACTGGGGGAAAAAACACTTTGGGACATTTTCCCGAAAGTGGATTGGTTCCTCTCATTTTATTCAACATCATTAAGTTTATTAAAACACACACACACTTAAGCATTTCAAGTGCCGCTCTATATAACAGTCGCTAAGGCCTGAAGTTATGCTAGTCTAATTTCCAATGCCTTTTTACAAAAGATATTTTCTATCACTTGATTTTACAAAGCCAAAGTGCCGTTAATGCCTCCATCTTCAATAAGCAGAGAGCCTGTGTGCGTGCTGTCTCTCATTTTTCATTCTGCCTCTTGGGTATTTTCAACAGCTAAATTACAGAGTGAAGAAATCTATCTGGTGTCATAACATGAGGGAGATTGGAAATGGAAAACACTTCCAACGCCCTCCAAACACATACATATTCATACTTTCAAAAGCTACTCCCATCATGAAATTGAAATCGGAAGTTGGCTCGCGCCAGTTTTTCCCATGTTTGTGTGCAAGACTGCTCTCGAGTGAGTGTGAACATCTCATGTCAGCATTTGTTTCTCAGGCCAGTGACTTGCATGATAAGGAAGCTAACAAGTCTGTTGTGTTATTTCGGTCGGTCCCTCCTGAAGGTCCGCCGTCAGTGACCCATGCCTGTTTTATATTCCAGGAAGTGTAAGAACTCAGGGACGCTCCCATCTGTGTGAATATACAACAGTGTAAACACAGATCCCTCTCCTCTGCGTGACGGTCTACACTGCACATGCTTTAACTCCCTGCTTAAACAATTCCATGAATATGGATAGGCAGCACAGAGGCATTAAGGCGGAACATCACTTAAATGATGCTTCTTCCTTGCGTGCTCCTGTGTGTGCGTCAGAGAGAAACCAGCCCAGTGTGAGCGAGTTGATTTGCCGTTGAGGCACACTGAGAAATCCCCTAAATGCCCATCAGCATAAATCAGCAGCAATTCACCCCAGACTTCCTGACCTCTTGTATAACAAGCAGTTACGAGTATGTGTACGTGGCTGCGTTTAAGTGCGGTTGACCCTGAATTGAATAGGGGATGTGAGATGGAATAATTTCTCGCACGTAGTTCATGAATGTGTTCTATATGGCACATGTGCCTGCTACTGCTTGTTAATATCTTTGTAGGATTTGGGAAGCATGATGGTCATTTTACCGCAGTCCACATCCTCCTCTGTGATTGGAAATTTTACTGCCCTATTTTTTTTCTCACGTCATTAGCCCAGATCATTTTCTGGCCATTTCATAATAGCTGCAGAATTCGGGGAAATGCATATCGGAGAAAAACGATTATTTCTTTTTCTATGCCTGTGCTTGGGAGATTTTCTGACAGGACCAATTTTTACTTCACATTGTCGATGTCATCTGGAAGATTATTGAATTAGAGGATCCCTTGGTTGAGAGCATGTTTCTGCCAACAAGCCAAGATAGAAAGAGATTGATCTTATCTTATATTAAAGGAAAGTAATGATTCTAATAGGCAACATTCTACCAGGCAACATTCAACCGGATTTGTCCACTTTGTTATTACTATTAGATCTTGGATTTGACCTGTTTTTAATCAGCGACGAGGAGAATCAGGGCTTGCATGTTATTAGGTCAGCAATTTGTTAATGGACAGAAATTGCATCAGTGCATCCCCTGACTACTGAGTTATTCTATTCCACCACATCCAGATTCCTTGTATTTGCAAGCACAAATCCAGAGCAAACACTTATTCTTGCTGGTAGTCCCTAAAGGGATGACCGTGCCTGAGACCCTTGGCTCATTGCAATGTAAAAAACAAAATTATGTAAAAACCGATCCACCCCAGGTTGTTGTGCTCCTCCTTGTGCCACGGCCCATCATTCCACATCGCTACCTCCACAGCGGTTCATTGTGTTTTTTTCCATTCGACTCACGGGGGCTGGGAACCAACGCTCCGACAAACACGCCCCCGTGGAGAAAAACACAACCTCCATAGCGGCGCTAACACCACACGAAGCAGACAATTGTGAATCATGCTTTTACAACAAGCTTTATTTTCAAAGTGGAGAAGGAGGATGACAGATGGAGGGATAGAAGATTGTAAGGCTCAGACCCCGCAGATGTGGTCCAAACACAAGGAAAGACAACACAGGCAGTTAGAGAGGAAGGTACGGTGATCAAGAGGCAAAGTGTTGCATCTGTCACCTAGAAGTCATAATTCATCCTTTCAGGGTAAAAGCAGCAGTTTCACCACATAAAGCCATGGATGGAGGGATGTGAGGAGGACTGGATGGAGCACTGTTGGAACTCATTTCTAGGGAAAGAGTCGTGAATCCATGACCCCTGTGGCTTTTCATTACAATTGCATGGCTATAGCTGTTGTGTTTCTGAAGAGAAAATATCCATTCTGAAGCAGCACAAAAACAGTTCTGCGGGTGCACAGGGTATAATGTGTTTTTAAACCTGGTATTTTATGAATTTCAAAACAATTCTATCTGTAGTGGACTGCTGCTGTCTCTTTTGTGTTCACACCCTGAAAATAGTCACTCTCATTTTGACGTCCCTTTCCCCCAGTTTGGTGCTTTCATGTCCAATTACATATTCCAAAGAAAAACAACGCCCCGAGCACCATAACCAGACGGAACAATGACGAAAAATGTTGCAATGTAAATTCAGCATTAATAATAATCACAAACTCAGACTGTCCACATTCAGTTCAACACAAATGTGCCCGGGAGTCCAAACAAAAGCCCGATTCCGCAGGGCCGCAACGCTGTCACATAAGTGTCCAAATCAATTCCGCTTCCTTGCAAGACGTTACACATCTGTACATCGGTCCAACCTCGTGATCAATTCCTCTTTGCTCGATAGTCAGAGTAAATACACAATGAAAAGTAATCGAACAATAAATAGATAGTAGACATTTTCTGTTAAAATAAATAGTACATTTCTTCTTCTTCAATTTTTTTTTCAAATTTTGGCCTCCCATCACATTAACCACCTGTGGCACTTTCTTAGGTACACCTGTACAATCCAATACCACCAGAACCTGATGACTTTGTCCAGCCCAGTCACATACATGATAGCCTGGTACTCAATGCCTTATCTGAAAACATCAACAACTATCACTTGCTATGTCTCAGAGAAGAAATGGACAAATCCAAGTCATCTTCCACGTGGGTATTTCATTGAACTACTGTCGATTGTACCGGTTCATCTAATAATGTGACCACTTAGAAGAGCCAAATGTTATTCAGTTGGGCTGGTGTCTTATGGCTCTTTGGTCCCTTGAGGGTAATCATTAAAAAACTAATGTTTTTTAATACTTTCAAACAAAAACACTCTGACGACTACCAGCAGACATTTCATGTGATGGTGTGTGCCAACAAAAAAAGACACCTGCAACCGTATATATGTTCACGGTACTTAATAATATCACAGTAGATCTGTGGTAGCAGACGGAGGAAACACGACACAAGTTGAAGTTGCTTGTTTTGTCTGTCTGAGTGCAGAGTCGCACACACACACAAAACAAACACATCCACGCTTGCATACACACACACACACACACACACACTTGCATGCTCTCACACACGCAGGTCAGCAGACGCAGTACAATTGAAATATTGCCGCTGACAGCCCTTGTCCCAATGAGTCAATACGTCTGTGTTTTGTCCACAAAGACTTGTGTGTTGCCGAGGAAATGCAAGGACCCTCAGTCTCTGATTGAAGCGGAAAATAAATAAATGCATCATGCGTCTGTGCCTCTCAGCAACAAACTAATGTACCATGTAGAGGTCCGCTTCGGGCGACGCGCCCAATCCATTGGCTAAAGTCTGACTCAGCCACAGAGTTGACGAAACAAGCAGTGTATGTATAATTTTGGGTTTATACATCCATAAACGACTTGTTTGCTTACTCCTTAGTGGATCCATATTTTCTAAATATGGCAGCTCAAACTGACGCAGGACAGCTGCAGTACACGGTTGTGTGGGTGTGTGCATGTGTGTACGTCCGTACGAAGTTGGGATAAGGGCTCTATTTTGTGCCCAAAACAGTTCAATTTCAGAGGCTGTTCATTTAGCAGGTCGGTGACAGTCCAGTGTCCTCAACTGTATCCGCCAGGAAACGGACGTGTTGTCCCCCAACTGTGCTTTTTGTGTGTTATAATTTCCGCTCCTTGTTTTTCTCACTCCCAAATCGGCCACCCCTCAACCATTCTGTCTGTCAGAAGTCAAACAGGGTGCAATAAAAATACCATGAACTTATATTACAAACCATGCTGGACAAGCAACAGGATGTGAGGGGAGGTGAAGCTCCTCCCCACCAAAAGTTCAATGTTGCAGTGTTCAAAAGGTGCTTTTGTTTGTGGTATTCGCAATCACATTTTAAGGTCGCAATAGATCGTCATAAATCCCGCCTCGCTGCTTTCTACGATAAAAATCTAGGAACACATGCTTGCCCTGCAGCTGGATAAATTAGGAATCCCAAAAGCACGGCTAATCTTGTGTGCACCTTGTGCTCTGTATTGGAAAAGAAAAAGCCCCTACGAATCTAAGGTCACTTTTCTGTCATTTCGTCATATGTTTAGGAGAAATTGTTCAGTGTACCTGATCCAGACATGATGGATTTTACATTGCGAGCAGCAAAACACCGTGACAGAGTGAGCAAAGACTGCTAATACATTTTCTTACAACTCTCAATACATTTTTCCTCCCATCCTGCTGTCGTTGATGACAACAAAACATTACAGGCTCCGCTCTACCAAACGACCTACTTGTATTATGCAGAACGAAACCCTCAACAGTTTCCCTGTTTTCTGCATGACGTTCATCAGCCCACTCGTGCACAGTTCTTCCTTGTCCATCAGCACAGTCACGAGTTACCATCATTGTTCCAGCGTGATCTGCTATTCAATGTGACTCGGAGATAAAACTTTGTATCTAAAATGTTGTCGGCTAAAACATTTGTGCTGGAGCAGCACTGTGTGCTAGTTCTGCTGCTTTTATCCCTGTGTCTGTTAACCACACCCTGAATTACCTAATATATGTTTGTGTGTATGGCAAGCTGGGATTTCACAGTTATGTATTTGGGCACTCTGCTGCTGTTGATACTATCTGTTCTCAAAGTGTGAACGCGTGACCTAACACGGTTTTGGAAATCAGCCCTTTGTCTTTTTTTTTTTTTTACAAAAGCTGAAATGAGGAGCGCCTGTTTTTCTTTTTTTTGTTGGTTTTTTTCGTACGCCTGTTTCTGCACTTAAGTGTGGATCACGTCCTCTCGATCTCCGCTAGAAGAATGTGCCCTTGGTGTGTCTGCACAGAATCTTTTTGAAAGCCTTTCGAAAGTCTTTGTTGAAGATGGTGTAAATGACAGGATTGAGCGAGGAGTTGCAGTAGCCAATCCAGAAGAAAAACTTGAAGAGCGGGTCGGGGATATCGCACGGCCCCGGACAGACGGCCTGCAGGGAGTAGGAGAAGAAGAACGGGAACCAACACACCACGAAAACACCGATGACCACTGCCAGGACGAAGGTAAAACGCTTCTCCCGGTTGACCATGGCTTTGCGTCTGGCCGCCCCCGGTGTGCTGTCTTGGTTCGCCTTCTTCCCTGGCGCCAGCCGAGACCCCTTGGCGGTGGCGATCATATCCCGGTACCGTTTGGCTGAGATGGGGGACTGGATGCCCCCTCCCCCGGGCGAGCCTGGCATACTGGGGCTGCTTCTGCCTCCTCCGTGGCTCTGCTCCATGTCGCTCTCCGTGCTTGAGCTGTCGCCGTTGTTGTTGTCAGCTTTCTTGCTTCCTTGGCGTTTGCTCTTCTTCTCGGCTTTGGTTTTTGCAGGGGCAGACTGGCGCACAGACGGCGGGGGTGAGGAAGCGAGGGAAGGGGAATTAGGAGACGCCATGACAGGGCTCGAGGCTGGAGACGGGGGAGGGGGCTGCAGGAGGTTATTGGAGGTTGGATTCTGAGGCGACTGACTCTGCTGCAAGGAGGGAGAGGGCGTGATGGCTAAGGTGGGGGGCCTGACGCTGGATTTATTCGATGAAGGGGGCGAGCTGTCTTCGTCGTCCTTTCCGTTGGCTTGCACGCGGGGAACCTGGCGCGGGGTGGCGCTGCCCACGCCCTCCTTCCTCGGCTCTCCCGGTGGGCACCGGGTTCTTTGCTTGGCGATTTGGTAGATTCTGACGTAGACCAGGATCATGATGAGACAGGGGGCGAAGAAGGAGCCGATGGTGGAGTAAAGGATGTACCAGCGTTCATCATTCAGCCTGCACTGAGGCTCTGAGTCGCTCCCGCCAGGTCCACCCTGGTGTTTGTTCAGGGAGAGCAAGGGGGGGAAGGAGATGATGGCGGAAATGAGCCACACCACTACCAGCGCGCCCTTGATGCGTTTGGGCGTCCTCTGGCTGCTGTAGGTCACTCTGGAGATGGACAGGTAGCGGTCCAGAGAGATGGCGCACAGGTGAACGATGGAGGACGTGCAGAACAACACATCCAGAGCCAAGTAGATCTCACACCACAGGGACTTGAAGTACCAGTAACCGAGAAGTTCATTGGCCAGAGAAAATGGGATAATGAGCGTGGCCACTAAGATGTCGGCGGCAGCCAGCGAGACTAAAAACAGATTCTGCGGCCCTCGGAGAGAGCGGCTCGTCAGGACGGCGATGATGACCATGATGTTTCCCACGATGGTGAAGACGACCATGAGGGTTATGGCGGTGGCGAAAGCCGCCGTGGCTTCGGGGGAGTAGGGCGCGAGCTTGATGACGCTCTTGTTGCAGGGCATGGAGGCTCCAACACTGAGGCTGCTGTTCCAGCTGTGCAGCTCCATGGAGCAGCCACCGTCTACAGCCGAGGCCATGCTTCGCTTTCTGGGTGTCTTTCTAGATGAAGAGTGAAGTTGAAGTATTCATTTAATACATTTAAAAGATAAAGAAGTTTCTGAGGTGACTAATCTATTTCGCAGTTCGTGGGAACGTGCTGCACGCGTAGACAGGACAAGTTCGTTTCAAAATAAAAGCGGCACATGCATGTTTTGCGTTAATATTAAATTGTGGGTGTCTTATTTACCTCAATTATTTCTTCTTCGTCGCTCTTGTCTTGTGGCCAAATGTTAGCTTCCTTGCATCCTCCACGGCAGCTCTTCCAAGCCCATTTTAAGCATACAAAACAGTCCCGGGCAATGCGTCAGGACGCGGATCGACGCCCTGCAATTGCAAACCTATTTGCAGTACTGATTAGGTTTATTTTATAACTGCCAAGAACTCAATCATTATTATCACGGTTGGGCACACGCCCTGCCAAGTCGGTCGCGGCTAAAACTTGTTTTTACGCACGGAGAAATAAATCCTCTCCGGATCGCAGTTCGCACACGCACACGAGTGTTGAATCTGTCGGATTGGTAGCAAAACAAAAGATAAATCAGCAAAATAAAGGCACTCATCTACTGTTGCGCGGAGGCGATGGCTGTTGCTGGCTGGGTGGAGGCGAATGATCGTGGCACTTGCGCGCTCTCCGCGCGTCCTGGCTTGGTGACGCGTGTGCCTTCTCATCTGATCTGAAGGGAGGAGTGGATCGAATGAGAGCAGATTGATTTAATGCTAAACGATGCCGGCAAGGGCGGAGGGCGCATCTGCGTCCCAAAGCCTACGCACCGCGCGAGGGAAAAAAAAAGAAGAAGGAAAAAAAAGAAAGAAGGGCGAGCCTGTGACGAGCTGATGTCGGCGTCTCCAAGTGCGGGCGGACTGAGAAAGTTGGTGCGAAGCTGCGCGCTCACATCTGATTAGGTCCACATGACAGGTTCCCCCGTGTGTCCCCGGGAGATGTCTCTCTCTCTCTCTCCTCCTCCTCCTCTCTCTCCCTCCCCCTCACTCTCCCTGTGGCTCTCCGGTGCGGTTTTGTCCCTGAGAAGTTGGAGCAGGGAGCCATTATTCCGCCGCTCCGGTGGCGCACATCACATCACAAGCTTTCCCACAAGCGCCAACTTCCCGTGTGAACGCGGACACGCGAGACGACAGACTAATAAGAGGGGCGCCCCCACCCCCCT
>OMPJ01015079.1:0-89241 GCA_900312935.1 Carapus acus | reverse complement strand
CCCCCCCCCCCCCAAATTATAGCTTAGCTTACTACATTTCTATGGTGGATAGCTTCAGTGTAGTGAAGCTTCATTTAATATGGAGTAACTGGTATCTTAGCTCACTACATTTTCCAAGTAGCTTGCCCAACACTGGTAGGCGAGAAAAACCCACCATGTGCGGGGAGAACACGCGAACACTACGCAAAAATCGCCCCAGCCAGGACTGTTGCTATGAGAGAAGGGTGCAAATCACTACACCATCGTGTAGCTCATCTGGTTATTAATTCGTTTAAAAAAAATCTCTAATCGACAGTGGTTATGATAAAAATTTGTTATGATTAATTCCAAGCAGATAAGAAATTAATTTGAATGTAATTAGTATGGGCAAAGGTTACACGTAGATAAATAATGTTTGAATTTAAGCGTTAGTTTTTGTTCCAATTCTTTTTTCCACTGTATCTTGCGGTCATACCACTTAAAACACAAAAATCCTCAATCATTGTGATCATTTGGTTAGGTAACGTTGAGTTGACAAAATGGCCGTTGACGCTAATCGACCAACAGGCTAACATTAGGTCTAAATCAACAAAAAAATTTGATGTATTTATTTGCTAGTTTTGAGCTCAGCCGTCATACTTGTTTAAGTATTGTGATATCCACCTGAAATGAGCCTCATCGACCCTGATGCAGCAGCTATCCTGGGCAGGTGCTGGTAAGAGCTGGTAAGAGCCTCAGCCTTAAGACAACTGTTGATACAGGGTGACAACTGTTTCTGAAGAATTGGTCTTACGATAAAAGATGTTTCTGAAACCCTCATCTGTTGAATCCCCCCTGCTGAATCAGGAATCAGGAGTCCCATATGTCCTCTCACTGGCTGTTGCTCACAAGGTGTGCACAAGGAGACCTTGTAGAGACACTCAGTACTTCAATCATTCGAGGGAATCAGCAGTAATACTTTAGATACTTATACTCAATAATACTCAAGTGAACCGAATCACTTAAGCGAGTGACCCAGAAGAACCCAAGTCTATTAAGTGAACTACATTTCCAAGTACTGACTCAATCAAGTAGAATAGCAGGAGATATTTTTCATAAAGTGATAGTTCTCCTATGACAACAGGCAGAAGCACAAGTAGTTCCTGCCACACCCATGGGGTATACTGCCTATAGATCGGTTAGGAACTTTTGTGTGGTGAGAATAACATGTTTGCATCAAATCATCACAGCTAGGAAATGTCACACAGTTGTGATAATCATGACAGGTGAAGAGCAGGGTTTGACATCCCCTCAGGCCACCAACTAATCTTTACAAAGCTGTTAGGCATTGAGTGGGACTTTGGAGTTGCATACGCTAGCAGAGCCTACTTAGTGCCATGCTGCTGTGTATACAACCACATCATCACAATTTTATTCATTTTGTTCGCTCTGACTGTTTTAGTTCTGAAATGTACACATATCTTCAGCTGGGCCTGTAACAGTAGATCATTTGCTTCTACCTCTTCCTTTAATTCATGCCCAACTGATGTACTATCTTCATGTCCCTCTTTCAAACCCATTCAGTGGTGTTCCTCTTTCCCTCCTATGTGGCAAATCCATCTTCAACATCCTTTACTTAATATTTCCACTGATGCCCTTCTTAATGAGATCAAACCATCTCAGCCTTGCTTTTCTTGCCCTCAGCAGTTCCTCTGCTCATTTCCAACCTGGTTATTTTCAAGGAAACTCAGCATCATCATCTCTAGTGCTTCTAGCTCAACCTCATGTCATGCAGACAGAACCTCTTTCTTCTCACCATACAACATGGCAAGTCTCACTCCTGGTCTTGTTAACCTTGCTGTACTCAATTCAATTCAATTCAATTCAATTCAATTCAATTCAATTCAATTCAATTCAATTCAATTCAATTCAAGGGAGGGGTATACAGATGCACTGCTGTACTCAGTCCACTCTTTATTTAACACTCGGCACTCACTGTCCACTTTCCTTTTCTCGGGACGCTCGTTTTTACAGTAGGGCTCAAACTGAAACGGGAAAATGAATGTAAAGCAAAGAGTAATATACTTCACTCCAACTGTCAGGATCCTGTCTGTAAGGAGCGTTCTGCCGACCCCTGCTGGATCCAGGACGCACTGCTCCCCATGTGCAGGTGCTCTGGGCTACGCTAATGTCCTGTTTTGGACTCCCTTTCCTCCTTGTCTCCAAAGCGTAATCTGAACTAACACCAGCAGCCTATTAGATATCACGCTATTGTGTATATTAGCGCGGCTATGGCTCCAGTCTGTATCATCAGGTAGATCTCTTTGACTTGGTCTTTTTGAAAGTAGCTCGCGAGCCCAAAAAGGTTGGGCACCCCTGGTCTAGGGTTTACAGGGCACTGCAGCTGTCTCACTTTTGACTTTTATCATTCCATCATCTCACTGCTAAAAGTGACTTAATGATGGCTGACGCCACTGTGCCTCCTCCCTATCATGTCCAATTGACATGATGCGCTCCTCTTCAAATCGTCCCATGTCCCACCTAATCACTGTATCAACTTGTATCAATGTTCGATATGTGTATCCTCCAAATAAACCACTAGACATTCACTTCATATTGTAGAGTAGCTCTTGTGCTGGTCCCAGGCCATGAAGTTGGCTTCCTGAGAAGAAAATGGGCCACAAATAAATATGTGGAACACAAAATATGTGATTGCCATACAGGATTGGTCATGCCTCAAAATAGCTACCTCCAGTGCTGTTGGCCAATAGGTGCTGGTGGAAACTGTGCTACTGTTGGTGATGGAGTAGGAGAGAAGGTTTCACAGTTCAGATGCAGCAACAGAAAAGGATTGTTAAGAGTAGGAAAGTGAGGGTAGGGACACTTGATGTAATGACAGTGACTCTTAAAGGGAGAGAGCTAGATGATATGATGGAGAGAGGGGAGGTAGATACAGTATATTGTGTGTCTAGGACATCAGAAGGAAAGGTAGCACGGCCAGCAGCATTGCAGGAGGATGCAAATTGTTCTGCTATGGTGTAGTTACAACGAGGATTGCGTTAGGAGTCATTCATGTTTCTCTCTGCTATTTGCACAGTTCGAGTAATTTGCACGTTTCCATGAACATTTCCACTTTCATTTCACTGCACATCTGGTGAGCATGTGACTAATCAAACCCTTGAATCTTGATGGAGCACTTATGGCCTGAACAGAAAGAGGATTTCTGGAGTAAGTTGGATAATGTTGTGGAGACTGTCCCCAGGGGCGAGAGACGTCAATGGGTGTGTTAGACGCGGAACAGAGATGCCAAATATATGAGGTGTGAGAGGGGGAACTCGGGGAGACAGATGATAGTGATGATTGCAAAAAGAATGGAAATGGCAGTTGTCATCACTCATTTGGAGAAGAGGGAGGAGCATAGGTTGACTTATAAGTGTGGAGGAGGATGTACGCAGGTAGATTATATCCTGCATACAGGATGCAGCCTGAAAGAAATCAGAGGTTGTAAAGTGGTGTCAGGAGAGAGTGTAGCTTGGCAGCACTGATAAGTGTGTTTTAGGTTGAGCTTATTAACTAGAAATAGGGAGAAGAGCCAAGGATTAAATGATTGAAACTGAGGATGGTGGAGTGTTCTCAGGCTTGGGGAAATCACAAGAATTTACCAGATGACTAGAGTGCAACTAAGCTGTTGAGGGAAACTGGTAGAAAGATGTGTGGTGTTGCTTCTAGGCAGAGGAAAGAAGGCATGGAGACTTGACGTTGGAATGACGATGTACAAGAGCGTGCTCAGAGGAAGAAGTCAGTAGTCAGGAGTACTTTGAAGTTTGACAAATGCCAAAAGAGCTGCGGAGGAGGCAAAGGAAGAGGTATATAGTGAATCATATGATTGCAGGAAGGACAGTGTGCGCTTCAACAGCAGCAGCTCAGGGCGACATCATTTAGACCAGCGCGCACCTACAAGTTGGCCCTCGGTTGATTTGAGTTGAGACCCCTAAACTAGACAGTAGGAAGGAGAGATGGACTTTACTAAGGTGGCTAAGTCGTGAGATAAAGTTAGGAGAGAGGATCAGCAGGTTAGGGTGATAAAGGATAGTGATGCAAACGTGCCAGTGAATGTGCTAAGAAGATCATAAGAATTTGTGAAGCAGGAAGTGCAGGGATGAAGATGCTGAGGTTTTCTTGGAGAGTTATCAAGTTGAATGAAAAATAAGATCATCGAGCAAACAATAAAGATGGAGAGATCTGGGGATAAAGTCAGAGGCAAGATTGAGATGCTTTGGTCATGTACAGCGGAGAGATCGTGTATTTATTGAACAGAGGATGTTGGTGATGCAGCTGCCAGGCAGGAGGAAAAGTGGAAGACCACAGAGAGGGTTCATGGATGCAGTTAAGTAAGACATGAGGGCAGTGGGTCTTTCAATTGATTGTTAGAAGGACCGCAGTAGGAGTAGAAAGATAAACCATTGAGGGGACCGCTGAAGTCAGCAGCCAAAAAAGGAAGAAATGTGTATCTCCTTCTCCCTCACTCTCCCCCCATACCTAAAACCTTAGGATCATGAGTGTAATACTGTCCTTTGATCAGCAGTTCCAGACGATGTGAAGAGATCCCTTGTCTATTTGCCTCTCCCAAGGATTTTGCCTTTTTCTTTAGACATCAAAGTTTGGGGGGGACTTTTTCCTTCAGAACTTGCATCTTTTCTGTCTGTTAAGCACTTGGTTTGTGTGTTATGTTATGTTATGTTATGTATGTATGTATGTATGTATGTATGTATGTATGTATGTATGTATGTATATTGTATGTTGGTGTATTGTTTACTTCCCTGTTATCCTTGTTCTGTAACATTCCTTGAGCAGCTGGGGCCTATAATTACCTGGATCATGCAACTACTGGAACAGTGAACTACCTACATACCTGTCTTTCCGACCTACATTCACTCTGTAGGTCATGCTCTCGCTCCATCTGAAAATTCAGCTTAAAATGGGGCATGACTAAAAAAAAATCAATAAGCATGAATGAAAATTCATCATAAGTCAGTTGTCCAAAACAGACAAGGACAATTAGTGAGCAGAGGTTTGAGAATCTGAGATTCCTAAAAAGTATGACGAGGGCAATACTTACTTTGGCACCTTAACCCAAGACAAAAGCAAGAAAAGAGTTAAATGAGTCAGCGGGTCTCGTTCAAACATGAGCCACTGACCTCCCTGGATTTGGGGCAGCAAGCCGAAGATTAAAGTCTGGGTTAGTCTATGTAAATGTAGCAGCAGGTTGACGTGAGGCCAGGAGCTACCCACCCATCTGCTGTCTCCCAGCGTCACTAAATGGATTAAACTGCTGTGTGTGTGCGTATGTGTGTGTCTGCACGCTCTGTCTTAGAGAATGTGATCACATTTCAGTCTTCTGTGTTTCCGTTCCGTCACGTGTTGCTTCCTGGATTTCTGGACTTAACTGGTTGCTTCTGTATGTTTGTCAGTTGACACCTTATTAAACTGGTAGACCAAAATAAATGTTTGCGATAATGTATCGGCTATTGCTCAAAATTGCTTTCACTGTGAACAAGAGCGTCTCACAGACAGTCCTTAATTTTGACCTCTCTCTCATGTTGTGCAGTCTTGACTTTCATCCAGCCCCAAAGGAGGCATCAAAGGAGGTAATAAACTTCCCAACAATTTGAACTACAAGCTATCGTACTTAAACAGAGTTAGCATATTTGTTGCAGTATGAAATTCCTGGGCTCTAGTCTAAGTTATCTTCCTTTCCTCTCTTTTGAAGAATACTGTGGCCACGAGTCTTTCCTGAAAATGAAAAGAATGTCTGGGAGCAAGAACCTCTGCCCAAACCGACAGGGTGTGTGTCGATATAGAAATAATCTCAAACATAGTCTCAAACTCTGCAAAACCAGTCTCTATTCTGTAGCATCTGATTCAATTCTGGTCATGAAATGTTGAATATGAAGGTCAGTTGAAGTGCAGGGAGCAGCTTGTGACGCTATGAGGAGCAGATGGCTGACTGAGATTAGACAGATGACGTTCTGATGGAAGCTGCTCCTGTCCTACCGTGACTCAACAAAGCAAAAAAAAAACAAGATTTAATACTGATGTTAAAACTCACTTGAGTATATATCTAAATATTTCATTATTTCCATTTATTTCCAGGAAGACCATTCAGGAAGACCATTCAATTAGTTTCTCACTGCTAAGAAATACAGTATGTGACAGCTCGTTTCAGCAGTGTGGCTTATAGTAGTGGGATGAACTTCAAACCAAAATTGGAAAGTCAAAGAAAGAGAGATAATACAGTATCTGATGCAAATACTTGAGGTTTGACCTGACAGTGGCATGTAAAAGTTGATTCCACTTGCATGCTCTGTTGACACGTTGACTAATTCACCCAAAGAGCCCATGAGTTTCTACGTGGTGCTACAGCAGTCTGAGGTCAGATTAAAACAGCAAGGGGCCAGTTGGCAGCATGTGAACCAGGTTGGGGTCACAGCTTAGTGACAGATCAGTGAGTGGGTATATAAACCAGCTCAAACAAACCGCCAAGCACAAGCAGCACTGACTTGTATACCTGCTTTCAACTGAAATCCCAAGGACACTGGTGTTAACATCAAGATTTGATTGCTCCTGTGAATCTATCTCTCTTTTATTTGGTTGACATTGTTTCAATAGCCATGGTCCTGGAGGAGAACGATAATGACTACGTCTTTGGGTCTCTCGTCACCGTAAGTACAACCTAACATACTGTACATATATCGAACATACATGCATGACTTGGGGTCACAGAAATATTTTGAGGAAGGATGGAACCACAGCGCAAAAGTTGTACTATTGTAATGAGGTATTTGTGATCAAAAACAAGTCTGCAAATTAACACTTAAGCCCCAAGAAATGTATGTTGTGTCCTTATTACTATGTTTGAAGTTATGCTGTGTGTAATTTACTTTGTTTGTGTCTTAATGCTTTTCAAGGAGGAACATGTTGAGACTCTTTATGGAAAAGTCCACTGCACCATGGTGGGCACTCCTAAGGGGAACCGCCCCATAATCCTCACCTACCATGACGTGGGACTGAACCGTAAGCTTCACTTTCCAACTACCAATTTCCCTCCTCTTGTGGTTTAAGTCTTAGTGTGGCACATTCATGATACTCTACACCAAATGAATATAACACATGAATGCAGTGGCAGATAAAGTATCAAAACCGATTGGGGGGGGGGTTGGCTCCACAACAGTACACAATAGCATTGTCTTGACATTAAAATTCAAATGATCACATTACAGCTTGCTGTTGGCGCTGATCTCAGCTTTTTTTTAAATTATTTATTGTATAACTTGTTTTCTTTGTAGACAAATCATGCTTTGAAACCCTTTTCAACCATGAGGACATGCAAGAAATTACCCGACATTTTCCTGTGTGTCACGTTGAGGCTCCCGGACAACATGAAGGAGCAGTCACGCTCCCTACAGGGTCAGCATAAGCTATTTTTGCATGTGTCTCTATGTTTGTTTATCCGACTGTGTCCTATTGAGCCACTGTGACCATCTTACAGTAACGCTATGAGTAGACACTGTACAGAAAACTAATTGACCTAAAAAAAATTGAAAATAAATGTCTGGATGGCACAGTGTGGCTTAGGAAGTGCAAGGCTTTTTTAAATGAAACCAGATGATATGGTCTTGATCCCATGCTCCTCCTAAAACAGACCATGATCTTTAACCCAACAGGTATACTTACCCTTCTGTTGACCAGCTGTCTGAAATGCTGCCTGCCGTCCTCAAACACTATGGGTCAGACTCAGATGAATCATTCCACTCTTGCTAAATTGAACAACGGTATCTTAATTCTTTGACTAAGAGTAAAATGTGTTGAATGTGTGTATGTCCACAGACTGCGTAGCGTGATTGGGCTGGGTGTTGGAGCAGGAGCCTACATCCTTGCAAAATTTGCAGTGAGTTTGAGCTGTTCATGAAATTCTGACATGTCAGTCATGGTATTTGTATGTGCATCTAGTTATGGAACATTGCAAACAAACTGTGTTTACAGCTGAATCACCCTGACTTGGTTGATGGGTTGATTCTGATCAACATCACCCCAGATGCTGAGGGAATCATGGATACAGTTGCGAACAAGGTCAGCCATGATTGATTGATTTGACTTTATATTCATACAGTCTTTATTGTCTGTTCTCTCGAACCCAAAAACTCGCAGCCACAAAAGGCCGGAATATTACTAACCCTAGGCTTGGACAAAAACTATCGAACTGAAAATCACTGACGCTATGGCAGAAACAAAGGAGACATATTTTAATTTGCAAAGTAGTAAACTGAAAATCACTCCCGCTATGAAGGAAACAAAAAGGCTATCTATGGACCATCTATGAAACAAAGCTCGATCTAAAACTATGAACAGAAAGTCTCCTTGGACAAACGCCTGAACTACATAACAAGTGAACGACTTATGACTAATGGAATACAACGGAAATCGCTCACTTGGAGGAACAAGACAAATCCAGACGAAGTAGAGACAAGGGCTGTGGCAAGGGCTGTGGCAAGGACTGTGGCGGAGCTGGCATTGACGTACGAAGACAGACATACTGGCACAGGATAGGGGGAAACGCAGACAATTTGATCAAGAGGTAATGTGAATAGGTGATATCTTTGGTGAAATCTGACCGGAACACATCAGGAAGAGTAAGCGACCTAAAACAAGAGAGTTACTCTTCTCAAAAAAAAGGAAACAAGCCATTGAGACAGGACAAAACCCCAACTTGACCTCATCGCAATATGACAGTGTTTCGGCCTTTGGTGACAAAAAATTCTTTTTTTGTCACTAGAGGCTGAGACACATTAGAAATCAAATTAATCTATTGCTACTGCAAACATCAAACAAAAGACTTCTGTGCTCATTCCTGGGGAGGAACATTTAAAACTAGAAATTATAAATGTCATGATGATGCAATATGATAACTATTAATGTATCTTGACGTGTGTGTGTGTTTCTTTGTTTGTTCGTTTGTTTGTTTTGTGAATGCGTGCGTGTGCATGTGCGGATACGCACACACATATTTTACAGATCACTGAATGGACTCAGACCCTCCCTGACACTATTATCACACATATATTTGGAAAGGTATGTTAGTTCTGTTGAAAAAATATCTATAGTTTTTGCTACTTTCTGTTCTTAGGCATAAATTTGATGGCAGGTAATATTGAGTATGGCTGATAGTACTTGTGGGCTCACAATAACTTTGGGTTGTTCTTGTAGACGAGTCTCATCTGGCCAATGCACATGGTATAGACAGAAGACCCACTGTGCCTCACTTTGTCTTTCAAATTTTTACAGGAAGAGATCCAAACCAATCATGATCTTATCGCCACATACCGTCACCACATCATGACAACCATGAACCAGTCAAACGTCATTCAGTTCTTCCGCTCTTTCAATAATCGAAGTGCCCTGGAAGTTGAGAGGCCTGTCCCAGGAGGAAACGTCAATGTCAGGACGCTCAAGTTAGTAGTGCTATATATTTCAAACTTTAAAGAATAAGGAAAAAGCAAATAAATGGGTAATTGTGGCATTATCAAGAGTTGTTGTCAGTCCAAACTTAATGACTAAACTTCATATCAATGCTGTAGGTGTTCCACGCTTCTAGTTGTAGGAGACAATTCACCAGCTGTGGGTACTGTTGTTGAATGTAACTCCAAACTGAACCCTACAAAAACGACTCTGCTCAAGGTAACCCAACTGGTGCCCACTGCCTTACCACAAAGTAGAACATATTAGCACATGATGCCACGATATTAGTGATAGAGGTCATTTAATTATTTGAATCCTTCACCTTGTAGATGGCTGACTGCGGAGGACTTCCACAAGTAGATCAGGTAGCGTCATTCTTTTCTACTCTCCAACTCTTCTGACTAATTAATGATGATTCTTTGATTGGGGTCTGACCACTCTCTTTATTTTACTTCCTCTCCTTTTGTCTCTCACTTTCTCAATCCATAGCCAGCCAAACTGATTGAAGCTGTCAAGTATTTCATCCAAGGACTAGGATATTGTAAATAAACACATTTTCTTAAATAATACACTATTTAGGTGTATTGTTGTAGAGTTTGTCTCATATTGCTCAGCCATGTAATGACAATGCCAAAGTGTCCATTACATTCCTACCTGTCATATCTGTCCTTAGTGTCCAGTGCCAGCATGACCAGACTGAATCGTTCACGGACATCTTCCAGCTCCAGCATCTCCTCCTTTGATGGCTCCAGAAGTCGTGCTCACACCAATGATCTGCAGCGTGGGCGGACACAGTCACGTGGTATTGAGGAAAAGCGTATGCGTTCCCACACAGATGTGGCCATTGAATGCATCTCAAAGTCTGAAGTAGCAAGCTAAATGTTCTAAGTGTTTCTTCCCTTAATTCCTTTGTCCTGCACACTGTGGTAACCTCCTTCACCTCACTGTGTACTCTGTTCATGTTTTCAACCTGGATCAAAATTCCAATCATGTCATCTACACATCCCTTTGCCCCTTCAATGCTATACCTCTACCCTCTCTTTTACACTTTCCCCTCTCTTTTACACTACCTCCCCTCCACTCTTTATCTGGCCCTTACCCTACACTATTGACCTCTACTTGTCTCCCCTCTCATTTCTTTATTTAACCTTTTTTTCTGATGACGATTACCCAATATGTACATCTTTGTACAAATTGTTGTAATGACAGTTAAATCAATATAAGAAAATGTATTAGCATGAATGGAAGCATTGATGGATGTGTGTAGAATGCACATGGCATAACATTTGAGTTATAAGAATATTAAAGGAATATTTATAGAGATGTTGAAAAAGTCGATTTGAACAAGTCTGTAAGAATTGTTACCATTTAAAATAAAAACTCAAGAGTATAGTACCATCTTTATGACATTGTTCTATGAATATGCACAACAGCTAGCTTGTGTTCTTTTTACATTGAAACAATTTAATCGCATAACCTTATTTTTATCTTATAACCTTATAATAATCATTAACCTATCTATTGTCAATGCAACTGTAACTTTGACAGTTTACATGTTGAGGGGAACTACCTGCGCCATCTAGGAGAGTGCCTTAAGACAACTTCTATTATGATCTTGCGCTATACAAAGAAAATCATTTTGAATTGAACAGCTGATCGATAACAATGATAAGACGATAGTAACCTCAACCCTATGAGATTTTCCCCGTTAGTGTAACGGTGAATATCGTCGTCTTTCACATGAAGGATTGGGGCTCGATTTCCCCACGGGCAGTGCAATTTTCTGTCAACAAAATACGTTAATCGTTAGTTGCAGAGCGCAGTGTACTTTTCCCTTTCGTCCACTTGGCGAAGCTGAGTGATCTCTCATGCGTTTATTTGTCGTCAGCGGTCAATCATCAGCACGAAGCCCGTTATGCTAACGGTTATCCCACCGTTGGTTCTGATCACTCACAGATTTTGACGTTCAAACATCTTCCATTTGATGGATGGATGGATGGATACATTAATTGATTAAAATTTGCACACAGTCACAAACACAGAGATGTCGTTTATTCTTTGTTATATAGAGGGGACTAGCATATTTGAGAGTCGAGTCTGTCCTCTCAGTTAACATAAGCATAATGTTTTTGGTGACTTGTCACTGGGTTGTCATTAATTTTATAGTTGCATCAGTAAAGCCTCATTGGTTCCAATGGTTCAAATGCAAAATGTTAAAGTGGTGAGAATCCTCCATGGATGCATGATAATCCAATGATGCCCATAGGAGCAAAATGAAATACGCAATTTCCTTTGAGTTGGTGCATATGTGTGCACATGATCATGCATACAACTGTGGGTCTTAGTGTACCTGTGTGCATGAATGTATTTGTGTTGAATTTGTCCAGAGGCACATTAGAGACTGGATTGTTTGGGGTTGTGACAGATCAAAGATACTGTAGAATAGGAATCACCACAATTACATTTGTGTATGTGTGTACTGGGGATGTCTCTATATGTCAGAGTCTCCTTGGCATTCATTGAAATGTGGTGACGTGTTATGCGTAGCTGGAATTTGTTTTGTTTCTTCTTATTTTTACAGTGATTTGGTGCAGAGCTGCATTAAATCCCTTTATTCATTATCCCAAACATTTCTATCTACAGTAGTAGATGTGATTTCTCAGTAGGGAGGCTTTGCTTGCTGAATTGTTGTAATACAGGGTTGGACCAACTATGTCAGTAATTCAACTAAAAGAAGCCACCACCCCTGTCAGTTAATGTAGGAAGACTGGTCATTTGATTCAGGTGATCGCTGTGACATCTTTGAGTCAACAGATATTTAACACTGGACCCATGAATGTCTACGCCTCTGCTCTGTCTCCCTCCCTGTCTCTTTCAACCCTACCGTCAAGGCAGATGGCCGCCCACCTGCAGCATGGACTGTCAAGGTTTCTTCAAAATTTTAACCCGCCACTGTTGCTAAGGTTGATATGTTAGGTCTTTAGGTGTTCATCTTATAGAGTCTGAATATTTAAATGTTAAGGTGCTCTACCTGCTCCATCTTGAAACGCGCCTTGAAATAATCCTATACAAATATAATGAAATGGAATTGAATTGAGTTGAATTGGATATATTCGAACAATTCTGTATATGGCCAATTTGTGGTAATTTTCCTGTAAGTGATTTTATATCACTGATAAAGTGAATTATCGCTGGAGCGGCGGGCAAAGATGGCTCGCGCGCGCGCGTGCGCGAATCATCCCTGGTTCAGCCATGTTGGAAAACCTCAGCAGCTCTCACCGGAGATACCAGCTAACAGCTAGTATTTGTGGATACCCCCAGCAGGGAACGGTGCTGTTCTGGACCAACACACAAATTTAGACAGGGACCCCGGACAAGATCATACAGTCAGCAGGGAGCCGCCGCAGCGATCATTGTGGTGTATACTCAAACATTTTTTTGAAGCCGCTGTGTGGCAGAAGCGGGGCGAGGCTACTGGGAGGAGGTGCGGCCGGTGTGCTCGGCTTGTAGCGGGTGAGTATCGATCCATCACGGCGGAGGTTTGAGTGAGAGAAGTCCACCGTTAGCTGAGTTAGCTTAGCATTAAAGGTGGAAATGCATAGACAATGGGGGTAGCGCCGTGGGAACACATAAAGGTGTGTTTTCAGTCTTGGTACGGTGTTGATGACCAACCAATGTATTAGAAAGACGATTTTGTTGCAAGCGTGATTTCATTTGTATTCCTTGCAGACAGTGGTGCAGTATCCGTAAGCAGCAAACCAGCCCGTGTCTCTCTTAGATTAGGTGCAAAGGTCCAAGCCTATGGGAAGTATCAGTCTCACGCTCAAATTGTTGCAAAAACAAAGACTGTCACACCGCCCATCTCGTTGATTTAGTTTTGTAAACAGTAAAACTTCTTAGAGTGAAATAGAGTAATTAAGGTTTATTCAGTGCTTCGAGTGTGTAAGAGTTCCCTGATACCTTGTCAATCAAGGAGCACTGACCTGTCTCTCTCTCACTCTCATGTTTCGATGCTTTTTTGAAGCTTTGTAATTGATCAATTGATTGATGCAACTGATCCAAGCATTTCTTTTACCTTGTGAGCAGCTCTAGCTCTCAATGTCATCGATTTTGGAGTCAAAGACGCTGTCATGTGTCTCATTGAGGTTTACTGCCGTTTCCACATGTTGTTTTCTGCTTCTCTGCGAGTGTTACCCTTGCGAAATCCCTGCTCACACAAGCAGGTGGCCTGCAAGGTTGCCATAGTTCCTTGTTCTTTGTTTCCTGAGTATGGTTATTGTTGTCAAAATGGCATGAATGAAAAAGTTGTCAGGGGTTTTTAATTTCATTATTATTGCATATAAGATAATATTTCTTTAAGGTGAAGATGACTTTGTTGGTAGATGAAAATAGTGTGTTGAGTGTACAGGACTGTTAAGAGGTAGGGTTCTCTGAGTGCTCTAGGACTGCAGTAAGATTTACAGTATAAATACTCAGTACTGCATAGTGGCATGTGGCCATTCACCTCTAGTTCAGCAGTTTAACAAATAAGAACTTACCTGTACTTAATCTATAGGATTTCAATTTTCAGTTGAAATCATTTAGATTCAACACAAATGCAGATGAATAGGCCTGAGAGATGAATAGGGCAGCCCTCCAGTTTCTGGTCCTCTCTTTTTCTTGTTTTATCTGTCTGTTCTCCTCTCCTATTTTTCTATTAATGCCGCTAATATGAAGAAGTGCGAGTGGAAAAGTGGAAAACAACAGTGAGGATGTTTGATAGGATTGTGATTCCAACTGCCTGTTTCAGGCAGCTAAACATAAAATGAGCAGTGGAGAGATTCCAGTGGAACGGGTGGCGAATGGAGAAGGTCCGCTGCATGGGAATAAACGGAGAATGAAGGAGGGAGAAGAAGGTAGCTGTTTCAAATTGAATCTTCCCCCAGGTGTGTCAGTCAGAGTGGGTCAGTGAGAGGGTGTTTCCCCTCCTCTGTAGTTGTGACAGCATATAAGAACAACTAGGAAGTGGAGAGGGCGAGAGAAAGAACCGCGCATTCAGTTATCTACTGTGTGTCAGCAGAGGTTTAGTCCTTTGCTAACCGTCTACAACTATGCAGTTCTGGGATATACTGGGCTGCACCAATGGGGGTATGTACTTGTATACTCATACCGATGGCTGGGTGAACATATCTTACTGTGATTAGATTAGTGTATGGGTGGTTTGTGTTACACAGGCACTGACAATCTGGTAGGCTGAGGGTTGGAAAAGGAATTTGTGCTGCTCAGTGCTGTGCAAGCACTTGCATGTGAGAGCGCTGTATACAGGTAGAGCTCAGACCACGAGAGACGGAAAATGCCCCAATACACCGTCTGTTTGCTGTCTTACGCAATTAGATTGATTGAAGGAGTTGAAATGTCGGTTGAAATGTTTGTTTATAGTCGCTGTGTGCTTCACTTACATCTAAACCTGTCATGCTACAATGCTATTTGTTTCTATGGAGGAGAGAATTTCGAGTTACAACACACCTATTATGACAACTGCTGCCATTATTTCAGTTCTGACTGCTGCTACAACTGTTGCTGTCATTGTTACTCTGTCAACTGTTCTGTGAAGACTTGTCCTGCGGAATTGCTGCCATGCTTCATAGACAATCATGACAACCATGACAACAAAGCGCACACATTTCACCGTTATAGCATCAATGTGCAGTCATCATGACTGGAAAAGCAGGCTACAATTTATCAACACTGTTCCTCAATACCAAGTTGTTTTGCTAAATTCACATAGCCTATATTCACACAGCCTGATCCATTCTGTCAGAGTTTTAAGTGTAACATCAAGGCTTTACAGTCAGATTTCACTTCCCATGTAAATGTTTGCAAAGAGCCTGAGGCTGCTTCTATCAAATGTCACTTTTCTTGGCCACAGGATTCTTAGGCTTAAAGTCGTAGGCTTAAAGTCAACAGACTATCAGTCAACACAAGAGATATATAAGCTGAGTCACTAACATGTGGTCACTTCGAATGTTTTTGTCATGATTAGACTGGTTGTGGTAATTTATTTATCAAACCCACTAGTCCAACTTTAAATTGCTGAGCCACAGACGTGTGTTAAGATATAATGTATTGCAGTTTCTGGTGTCTGGTAGAATACATAACCAGGTAGGTTGGTAGTTAGGTGCTTAAATGGTAGGCTGAGTAAAACAATATACTGCTTCTCTATAAGAGATATATGGAAACACCAAAGTGTGCCTCGTGATTTCACCCGAGATGAGTTGCCACGTGTCTTGTATCCGCTGTGGTTACTTTATTGTGCCGTGTTGAATTCCATGACTCTTCTGCCTTATAATGCCCATCCTGTGCCCCAGGCCATTCTTACAATGATAACTACAGCTAAGGTGTCTTGTAGGTTGTATCAGATTGTTCTCAGTCATTAGGCACACAGAACGTATGATCAGGTACGGCTCATATGCAGCCGACTTTCCAACTTGTGTAACGCAGTCTGCTGTAGTCTGAGGAAGATTGGTTAAATATTCTGACACACTCTGGTTTAAAATGTGCTGACCCCTCTGAGTGGATGTGGATTTTGTAATTTTTTCCCATTGCTTGACGTTGTGGTACAGAGTTTTTAGGACGACAGGGCAACGAAACTGTAGCGTTTTTTCATATAGGCTAGTCTCCAAGTCCTCCTAGTTATTAATTGATGGCATTATTCAGTCACATTTTTTGCATTTGTTACAATCCTGTGATTTTGCATTCACAGCAAATTTTACAGGAATATTTTGATTGGAAATCAAATAAACACAAAACAAAAACTTCCTTAAACATCTTTTTATATCGATCCTATGTTGGTAATTTCAGGAGCACACGAAGGGTGTGTAGACTGGAACCAAATAGCACATACTTAAGCTGTAATTTAGACATATTAATTCAAGTCCAATTTAAGGTGCATTTCAGTTAACTAGTCAGAGCTTATACCCCTAGATAGCACACCCGATACTACAGAAATTTAACTTTGTTTTGATTTGGCTTTTCCTGTATCTGGTGACTTAGGACTCTGACAAATATCCTCTCAAAACATTTCAGCAAGCTTATTAATATCTCTGTCACGTCTGGGCCTGAATGTAAAGCCCAAAGAAAAAAAATCCACTGGTGCGGGAGCATTTGTGATGTTTTTTTTTTTTATTGTTATTTTATGAATTTTTATAGCACTGTGTTACTGTTGGGGATGAGCTGAAACACAAGGCAAAATGGAAACACCTAGCTCACACACCTAGCTGTTTTGCTTCACCTCCAGTTGTCTGCATGCAGTCGAGGTTACTGTGATTATGAAATGAATAATACAGTTTGCCCAATTGTTGCTTTGCTGTTGACATTCTTGATTTTATATCAGCAGACCTCTCCATATGTCCCTTTTCAAGCAGAATTGTTTTTTGAAATGTTATTAGATATTGTGATTATTATTATTAGTTTGTTGAAAAGGTGACTGCCATTTCACTGAACACATGATAACACATGTTTAAAAAAAGCCAGAGTTAGCCAGAAGGCTAGTTTTCATCTGTGGTCCCCTTGCCATGATGTAAAAAAGGCAGAAAAATCACAAAAAAAAAACAAAAAACAAAGAGAAAAGAAAATGCGGGATAGAGAGAAAAAACATACACACAATACTTGTATGATATAATACAAAATTCACACGCAAACACTTATTATACAAAAAAAAAAAAAACATCACAACATAAGATTTTATCGTGGCTTATCTTTGAAAGTTGGCAGCTGTAGGTGTTGATAAGCCACTTTTTAAAATTTTTTGTGAAGGCCTTGTAGGTTGTTAGCTGTTTCACCTCCTCAGGCACTGAGTTCCACACACTTGCACTCCTTACTGACCAGGCAGACTTACTGAAAGTGGTCCTGCCCAGAAGATTACACCAGTCACCTTTGACAGAGCCTCGAGTGACATGCATAAGGCTGTTTCTTTAGCTGATGAACTCTGCCATAGGATCTGGAGCCAAGAGTCTGCAAATGTGTGAAGACTGTCCCAATTTAAAATACTGTATTTTTTAAAAATTGCATAGTGATGATAGTGCCAATTTTTTTGAATCCATAACTTCAAGTTCTTGTTTGTACAAGATTTCCAATGTTTTGTTTTTTTTTCGTAACTCTGACCTGCCTGGAACCAGCTGGTTAGGCAGTAGTTGAAGTGGCTGAAAATCATTGATTATAAATAGATTTTTGCGGCTTCAGCTGACACTTCATTTCAAATTGCACGGCAATTTGCAAGATTAAACTTGATTATTTTACTCAATTAGCCAATGTGTGCTTTAAAGGAAAGCTAAGAATCTATTATTGTACCAAGATGCAGTGATACCTCAGGATACGAAATTAATTTGTTCCAGAGTAGCCTTCGAATAATGATTCTTTTGTATTTTGAGTCAAGTTTTATAAGTAAAATAGCTAATTTGTGCCAAGCCCTCAGAAAAAAAAACACTTCAAATTTAATGATAACGCTAAAACTAGAGTAATTTATGGTTGAATAAACCTTTAATACCTGTAAATGAAATGGATATTAGCGCGTCAAAACGAACTGGCCGAATGATGCCGGCAGGCACACAGTGTGAGAGATGTCGACCAATAGCAGAGCAGGATCTTATGGAAGCGCCTTGCATCAGAGGAGATAAGCAATGAGAGAGCAGGATCTTGTGCTGCGTTCGAGGCTAGTCGTAACTGGTAACTTTCGAGTGTGACATTCACGAGTCACGACTTTAAACCGCTCCAGACACCACCGTCTGCAGCTGGTTCATCATTTTTGAGTACAAAAAATACACTGCGTGACGTTGAACGCGGAAGTTGGAGCAATTGAGTACAATCCAGTTCAAAGTCGTGAGTTCACGGGTTTGGCTGTAGCCCGCCCATTTTTAACTGGAAAATTACAAATTACAAGTAGCCTTGAACGCGGCATCATCATCAGTATACAGTCGAACACAAGTGCAGCGACGTGCTAATTTTGAAATTTTTGCTGACCGCGATCTCGTTTCGTTTCGCGTCATCAGTCATTTATCGTATGATGACTCAGAAAATTCTTCGAATGCCGTTTCGTTTTCGTTTGTATGGTGGGGCTTTCGTATCTTGGGGTTCCACTGTATTTATACTGGCTGACGAAAATGAGCTGACGCTGGTATTTTGCTCTTGAATGAATAGCGCTGTTTCCAAATCCGAAATCTCCAGTACGCGATATATTCTATTATATAACGCGTTATATAGTGAGTTATATAGGTTGGGCAGCTGGAGAGTGCAGTGGTTAAGACCACTGACTGTGCTGCGGGAGACAGGGGTTCGAATCCCAGTCCGGGCGGACATCCAGTAAGAGTCTTATGCAAGACCCCTAATGCCGACACGCCTCTCAAGGGGACGTGTTTGCTAGCCCTGTGCTTGTTTTATGCAAGTAAGAGTCTCATTGTGCAGGGAAACTTGTTTCTATTTACTGTGCGTATGACAACAAACCTTGAATTATTATTATTATGTACAAACTGAAGTCTATCTGATAAATATGACTTAAACCAGCGTAAGGCGGTTCCTTTGATGCAAATCGAATCGTCTTGCCTATGTTGAAGGATCTAATGGTCAATGGTGTCGAATGCGGCACTGAGATCTAGTAGAAAAAGCACAGAAGCGAGACCTTTATCAGAAGCAGTTAAGGGGTCATTTGTGACCTTCACCAGTGCCGCCTCGCTGCTGAATAAAAGACAAATATGAATAAAAGCTCAAATAATACAGTCGTGTCTGCGTTGCAAGTGCCTGTTTGTGAACCTTGTTGATACACTTATTTTATGGAACAATTTTTTGGCTGAAGTTTTTATTTGCTGAAAGACATTGTATTTCACTTGTATTGACGAAAACATACTTTTCTTGCCAACCTGACAGATGCTTGCTTGTGAATGTCAACATATTTTGAGGCACTGTTTAAGTGTAACAAAATGTGAAAGGCATTCGATAAGTTGGCGAACCCAGAAACTCAGAGAATTCTCTCTCACTTAATTAGTTTTTCTGTATTCTTGCAGTTTTTTTGCAGCAACAGATGAAGCAAAAATGTAAGCAACCCTCCTCCCTAATGTGATTTGATGTAATTTGATCTCTTACCATCATGTACTGGGTGACACACTTGTGACAGCCTCATGGTCTTCGATTGGTTGTTTGGGAGGTCGCTCATCATGAGAGATGGGCAGCACCTGGATTAGGGGAATGCTCCTGTATGAATAGAGCTCTGAGCATTCAATCTGTCTCTCTCTCTCCTGTTTGGAATTGCGGGGTTTGTTTGAACTTCGGTAACTTACTTTCTTGTTTCACCTTACCTCCATGCACACACACCCATCCATACATTAAGAACAAGACTGATGAACTGACATACATCGTTAGTTTAGTTTAATTCAATAAATTTATGTTTTTTAGTTTTTAAGTCATGTGTGATGTCCATCTTTTGTCCTACCTTTTAGCCAGGTTGTGACACAGTCCAGCACAGTGTTCTGCTGATTTAATAGGGATAAATTGCAGGGGTGATACTGAATAGGCAAAATTTGATATGTTACTACTCTGTTGTTACTGAGCAAAACAAAAACTTGTTTGTCATGGAAGATAATTTTCTTTTTTCCATCATTGTCTGTTAACACATGAACTTTGTCCAATTTCACCCCGTGTCTTTTAACTGTTTAGTAATGATAAGAGGGGAAAATGCCAAAAACATTCAGGGATCACTTTGATCATGCACCCACATCAATTATTAATGTGTCAAATTGCCTTTAGTATCAGCATCATCTAACCTGTATTGACTCGGTACAGATTCATACCAAATGTTGCTCTGAAGCTCATCACCACTTGGCTTGGTTTGGATTCTGAATTCGGATAAAACACCTCTACAAACGTGACAAAAGTGGAATTTGAGTCACAGCAATGTTACATGGTTGATTTTGTAAGATATTTTCATCCTTATCCAATAAGCCTCTCAAGTTAAAGCGGTTGAAAACATCAACAGGCTTCCATTCAGAACGTTGCCCTTGCAACCCTCTCTAGAGGACTGAAATCATGTTAACATGGGAAGTCATGCTGCAGCCCCGCACATTCACCCTAAACCTCCATAATCTTAAAATTTTACTATATGACCCATGAATTATGTGTTTGTGTCTTCCCTGCTATTTTTTCAAAAATACTGAAGTTTTAGATAAAGCGTTGAATGCAACCTGGATGACAGAGTAATGCAGCACAGTCATACAGCACTCCATGATGATTTACGCATTGCTGGACTAACCAGGTGAATCAATCAAATTTCAAAGAAATTCTTTCAAAGAAAGTCTGAAGTCCTTTTGCGAGCCGCTTATGATCCCCCTTTCTTCCTTTGGAACTTTTTGTATCATCCTAGAGTCAGATCAATTTGACATTAGTGCAATAGATGACGATAAATCCACACCAGCAATAATTAGCAATTAAAGTTTGTTTACTCACAATGTGTTTGGAGAAAGATATTTTCTGTAAATCCCCATGTGGAATTATATATGTAAAAGCCTGCACAATGGCCTCAACTTTCTGGTTTGTGTGAAATACTTTAATTCAGTCTGAATAACCTCGAACGCAAATTAAAAAATCATGGTTTACGGTAGTTTTGACAAGCCTCAATTATGTGAATCAATGTAAAGCCCAAGTGCGATTTCAGATTGCAGAGATTACTACCAATGACGAATAGATGAAAACACATTCACCCCAGTAGGATGGGATGGATGGTCACCAGAGGCACACAATATTTCCATAGAACAGGTGTACAGAATATGTAGCTGGTGTGGAAATTCTTACAGATCTTAAATCAGTCTGTCCAGAGACGAGGATAACCCTATGTCATGTCTTTCCCTTCCTTATACCACTCACCACTTATTACCACGGCCAGAATTTTCATGACAAAGTGAAATGCTTGTTGAAGGCTGTATATGAGTTAAATGATGAAATGTTACACTGAATAACATGACACTGTATCAGGTGCACCACAGTGTAAGCCATAGCGCAACGTTTCCTGTAAACAATTCCTGTATTTTGACGGACGTCCAGCAGTTTTCCCCTCTCTCAAGCCAAACCTGTTTGTCTTGTTTTTTTTTCATGGAAATATCAGTTCCCACATGTATTTTTCTGCAGGTTCAACGTATTTACTCCGTTGCACTCAATCTGTCTTTTTACAATTACACTTGTTTCAGTCTGTTCCCCACAAATTTGCTTCCTACCAGTGTAAACACCTTTGCACGCCAACCCTTGACCAAGACGTTAGAAGTCACATATACCCTAAAACCTCCTTCAAATATTTCTTGCTTTGCATGCCCCTCTGCTTTGGATACAGTGGCTCAGTAAAAGTTGTCCCACCAGGTGTTTCAGAAATGAAAATCCTATAGTGACATCACCACCTGTAAACAGTTGTCCCTCTGGCAAATTCCAAGTATAGATGTGAGGGGTGCTGATGTAAATCAGACTGTCCACTCCCATCCCTCATGGCCATCCATCTGCTCCACGGGGCCAGTTATTTCAGAGGAGCTGCAGTGGAAGACTAGTTGACTTCCTGCCAGGATCAAGTCGTGCAATACTTTTCGCACGGTGTTATCCATAGTGTATCCTCTGTGTTTCAAAGTCAGAGGCTACAGTTTTCTATTCTGAGTGGGAGAGTGAAAGAAAAGGCTTAGAACACAAGGGAGTGCTTGAGCAGGAGAGAACAGATGTCAAGATTATTTATTTACACCAAGAATTTTAATGTCATTTGGCTAATCTGGGGATTACAATGTTTAGTAAATGGTTTCCCTTTAAGTCATTATTGTTGGATCTTAAAGGGTAAATTTTGGTACAGTGTATTAAGGGGTTACATAAAAGGACATATATTCAATAAACAAGTTGTTAGGTTTCAAATGAGATTTTTTTGCTTTTCAAGCGACCTATAGTGGAATCTTACTGAACTTGGTTCCTTTTTAGAATGTCATAATGCATGTTAACCTCATTGTACAGATGTTGATGAGATGTTTAGACCATATTAATTCCTCAGTCTGGCCTGAGGTTTGATGATCTGTCCTGAGTGTGCTGTGTTTAAGACGGAGACGTGTTGAGTCAAACTGTGAGTTAGGTCACAGGAGCATTTCAGAGGGTGAAAGTAGTCAATAAAGCATGACAAAGCAGCTGGATCGGGCTCACTCATTAATTCCTGCTGGAATGTAGTCAAATGGAATCCTACTGATTCACAAGAGCTGATGCAAGGTCACCAGTTGGTCAGTGCTGATGGACATACCGTGTGTTTGGAAGTGAAGCAGCAGTTACCAGTAGTCTGTTAATTCTGCCTATTAAAGGCCGACAGCTCTGACCTGTCACTTCCTCATCACTGAAACACCATTAGCTGGTCGTGTCTGATACAAAAAATTTATCATTAATACATAAATTTCAGCCAAGTTCTGTCTCAGGTATAGCTCACCTTGTTCAAGATAACTGGAGACAAAGATCGTAGTAAGCTGCAGCCACAGATAAAGTGGCCCAAATCCAAATCTCTATGACAGATAATGTTGTGGCAATCTCTCTGCTTGAGGTAATTATTAGGGATGTCCGATATTGGCTTTTTTGCCGATATCCGATATGTCGATATTGTCCAACTCTCAATTTACCAATACCGATAACAGCCGATACCGATATGTGCGCCGGTAAACGCTTCAGGAGCGCATAGGCACTATTTCAGTGTAACGCAAGCATTATTTTATTTTATCGTTTTTTTATCTCTAGTAATTATCCATCAAAAAAGATTGCAAACATCTTGTAAAGCCACTAACACACATTATGAGCGAATCTGTGTATAATCCCATACATAAATCCAGGGGTTCCAGGTTTATGGATTACAAACTTGCAATCAACATTATCACTTATGAGTTTTCCCTTGCCTGTGTACATACACCAGGTAAACAATCGTCAATCCAATTAGGTGTGTCCCAGGACACACCCCTCTGTCAATTTGTAGGTCCACCCATGTGCGGACTGCACCCATTGTGCCAGTAGCAAATAAACAAATACCGGTGCAATTACTCGGTTTGCAGCTGAATGCGAGATGGCCGGGATGAAATAAATCTGAGGCCATAGTTCTCAACTGGGAAAAGGTGGTTTGCACCCTCCGAATTGGAGATTAGATCCTGCCTCAAGTGGAGGAGTTGAAGTGAGGGTAGAATGGAACGGGAGATCGACTGATGGACAGGTGCAGAGGCAGCAGCAGCGATGCGGTCGATGTACCGATCCGTCGTGGTGAAGATGGAGCTGAGTCGAAAGGCCAAGGTCTCTATTTACCGGTCGATCTACGTCCCTACTCTCACCTATGGTCATGAACTTTGGGTCATGACCGATCTTGGGTACAAGTGGCCGTAATGAGCGTCTCCCGTAGGGTTGCGGGACGCACTCTATGAGATAGGGCTAGGAGTTCTGTCACCCGGGAGGAGCCCAAAGTAGAGTCGCTCCTCCTCCACATCGAGAGGAACCAGCTGTGGTGATTCGGGCATCTTTTCCGAATGCCTCCTGGACGCCCATCCAGGGAGGTGTTCCGGGCCTGTTTCACTGGGAAGAGGCCCTGAGGAAGACCCAGGACGCGCTGGAGGGACTATGTCTCCCAGCCGGCCTGGGAACGCCTTGGGGTCCTCCAGCTCGGGAGGAGGTGTCTGGGGAGCGGGAAGTCTAGGCTTCCCTTCTGAGTCTGCTGCCCCTGCAACCCAGTTTGCAGAGAAGTAATATTGTTTTTCACTGAGCTATCAAGGCAATAGAGTTTTCTCATTTTGTAGAAAGCAACAAATAAACAATGTAGACTTATCCTGACCCTGTGTCTCTTCACATTCGTATGAACTGAATTTTAGGCAAGGATCAAAGATCATGAAATTTGTGAACTGATGATATCTGTCTAAGCCTTCAGAGACAAATACAGTTCTTACAATTCAGATTCTGAAACTTGAGATCTTTAATTGATACCTGCAGGGAGACTGTGCACTCTTTCCAACAGGACATTGCGATCTGTGTCCATTTGTTGTTGTCCTTTATGTGGAGATTATACTGTAAACCTCAGCAGCCATTTTGACAGCTTCAGTTTTGGACAGCAGTTCACCATAGGCATTAACCCCTTTGTCATCATAGATATAAGGGAGATATGAAAGGCAGTTTTTCAGCACTAAAATTTCTAATGCACAGGCCTTACCACCTGCAGTTTGCACATCACCTTTAATATTGAAAATTGGCACCAGCACATCCCACTTCCATTTGTTGTGTGTAGTCTTGCTTTCCAAGATTCTGTCGAATAATCTGGTTAGAATGTCGACTGTCCTCTCCTCCAGACATTTCCATGCCTCCACAGGTATGATATGTCACCTGGACCAACCGCATATTCACTCTTCATCGTAGCCTTTATGTGCTAACGTGCCCCTATCCTCAACTAACATGCCCCCATCTGTCCTCTTCTTCTTTTCATTTTCCTCATTCATTAGCTCTTCAAGGTACTCCTACCCTGTTCTCTGCACACTGTTCATCAATATTTCCCTCATTTGTGGCACATCCTGCCCCTCTTAACTCCTCTCTCCAACAGCATGTTGACCTGCAACTTCCTTTTCTGCTGTCTTCCCTTCACCGACACACAGCCCATTTTAGTCTGTGCAAAAGACCAGTCCCTTACCTTTGAGGAGATTTTCCTCAACTTTCTCCAACTTATTCTTTATCTCCTCATTGTCTTGTTGCTGACATTCATACCTGACATGAACTTAATTTTTTTCCTGAGTGTTGGATGACTTAAGATCTTCCACACTGTGTGTGTTCAATACAGGAGACCCTCTTAAGGGTGGTTTACACCACTCAAGTGAGTTAGATCAGTGGACCCCAACCCCCGGGCCGCGGACCGGTACTGGTCCGTGGGCCAATAGGTAACGGGCCGCAGGGACATTTACAAAACTTAAGCTATAATGAACAATGTTTTATTTTGGAAGGTGACCGGATCCTCTCCGTCACATCTGTCCAAGACTTGCTATTGACTCGTGTTAAGGTGCTCGCCTCGGTCGTATTTCACTTCATATCTGCCCCTGGTACCTAACCTTGGTACAGAACCTGCTAGCTGCTAGCTTGCCAAGCTAGTGCGTTCAGCGGTTACTAGCCGCCCGGGTAAATACACGCACACGTTGAAACAGCAACGGAGGTTTTATTTAGCCTGCGTGGCATCCTTGAGAACATTCACGTTGGACGGCTAATCCTGCCATGCTGTACCGCTTTTAAGCGCGAGAATCACACACACCTTGCGTCGTTACTGTGGGAACCATGGCGACAGCGACCGCCTACGTAATTTCCGCTAACTATTCAAAACACTTAGCCGGTCCGTGAGAATATCCTCTGATATGGAACTGGTCCGTGGTGCAAAATAGGTTGGGGACCGTTGAGTTAGATGACACACTTCTACATAGGCGGGCACAATAAAAGGAAAATATGCATATGCAAATCATCAACTGTTTCCTTCATGTGTACCACATCTGAGGTCATTTCCTCAAAGTCCACCTGAAAGATGAACAAACTGTAGCTCTGAGGTGTGAATGGTTGACTTGAGCCATACATGTTGTTGTTGCAATTCACAAGCGTAGCAGTATGTCAGCACTGTGGTGCATTCTCAACATTTACAGTCATCTGTCTTTCACAGTTCAGCCCATCGCCAACTTACATTTGTCACCCTTCTCTGTTTTTCAGATATTTCCAGAATTTCCTATTATGCAGGTGAGTAATTTCAGAAAGCAAATACAAATCATTACTACAGCTTGTGTAGCTAATTGTAAATTTCCAGTAGTGCTGAATGATGAATGTAATTTCAATTGCAATCACAATCACAATCACAATGCCAGGCTGTGGATAAACAAAAAAAAAATGCTGCGATTTGCAAAAATATTTAGGTAAATGTGGATGATTATGCCTGTGAGCGCAACTATGTTTCCGAAAGTGTGTTTTCTGCAGGCGTTACACCAATTTACTGTGTGCAGCAGGGTCATGTAGCTACCCTGCGTATAGACAGCAGTGAATGATAAATGCTTATTGACGCTGGAGAGCAACAAATTGCTCAGTTGTAGTTGCTTTAATATCACAATGTGTGACACAAAGAAGTGTTGCTGAAAACCTGCAAAACTCAAGTTGCTTTCAACTTTTTGATACAGATTGGCCATGTTGTGGCATGTCCTGCGGCAACATGGCCGATCTGTAAGTTTCTTTATATATTGTACATACATTTTTTATTCACTATTGAATTATTTCATAGATGGCCCTGTAAAAACTATAAGTCTTATATTTTTTCATGCTACTTAATTTTCTGAGTACATGTATAAGTCATAACCAAGTAAGTAGGCTGATGATACCGTTTATTAATTACATTGTAATCGCAATTATAAATTGCAAAACTGTCCACCGTAATCGCAATTGTACATTTTTGTCAAATCACACAGCACTAGTTTGCATCTGCAAAAGGGAAATGCGTCGCAATCATATTGTAGAAAGAGGCATGAAAATCCATGTTTCCCACAGAATGTTGTGCTCTTACAAATACAGAAATTCTTGCACAATCAGCAGATTGATGTATTTTTTGTAAAAGTACTAGATATAAGCAGTGTGCATCAGAGTGTGTATCGCACAGTGTAACATTTGCCTGCCATTCGTCAAATCTTGGGATTGCAAACCCAGTGTTGCTCTGCAAAGTGAAAAGCAGATATGCGGCGGGACCAGTTGAGATTTGTCTGGGCAGAACAGGGAGACAAGGAAAGAAATGGAGAACATTTTTGCATGTGTGTGACTATAAGGGAGGACAGGGGGCAGCAGAGACCTTCCTGAGGAGGAGAGCCAGACATTGTGGAGACAGTCAAAGCTTTCGAAATGCTGAAGTATGCGTTTTCAGAAGCTGAGCTGTGTGTGCTCATCTGTTTGTGGATGTGAATGTGGGTGTGCCTACTTTGAAATGATTATGAGCCTCATCCAAACCTTTCTATCTCTCAGTGCTCCTATTCCACCCTCTTACTCTTATATACGGTTACTCTACATAAACACACACACACGCTCACACACTCCCTTGCTTTGTCCTCTGCCCACACTGTTCATTTCATATTGTTTCACATACTGGTTCTTATTAACATTCGAACCAATCTCCTAACATCACACTTGCACACAAACAGTTGTCCACTTGCTTTACTGCAACCGGGCACACTGCCCTCGCTCTTGCTGATGTGCTCTCTCTCTGGTTGGCAATCGAGCTCTCGCGTTTCACCGTCTCTTTTACGCTCTTATTCCCACTGCTTGGAGATGCGGATGGCGGGTAACTGTGGCTACAGCATGGCACTCATTTGTGTGTGTGTTTGCATTGGGTGTGATGGTGAGGCTAACAGGATGGATTTTTCGATCATGGACAAATACCTTCTGCAGTCCCACTTCACTACGACTCCAAAATGGAATTACAGCATCAGAATTTTTTCAAAGGAATTCTGGTGACGTAGTTTATCCTCTCATCCTCGCTTGTGTCACAGTTTTTTCTTGTTTTTTCTTCAAACATTTTAAAGAGAGTCTTGCGGGAATGGAAGCAAGCCGTGGCATCCTTCAGGATTTTTCCTCTTTTTTTGCTGATGCGTTTCATCCTCTCTCCTTTGTCTCCTCTTCTCTATACCTTTCTGAAACCCTCTTCATCCCTATTCCCAGCTGCTGAGGTCACCCTCATTTATCTCTCCTTCCCCATGCTCCATTTCTCTGCTCCCCTTGTTGCCCTACATTCCCTTCTCTGTTGCCAGTGCCTCTCCCTCCCTCCCTCCTGCTCTATCCGGACATCATTTTGGAGTCCAAAACGAAAGCTTGGAATATGGCGTTTTTTGTTCAGTGTTTCATGCTTTGTTCAGAGCTATCAGTGTATCGTGGATAATGGGCATAGATCCTCAGATTCTGTAACAATGGAGTCATAATTATAAACCAGCTTATGATACCACACCGAGGACTGACTCTCGCTCCAGAGGGGGGATTCGATTTGATATTTTGCTCAGAAATAATTCATCAGTCTGTCTTGGGAATTGTCCTTGAGCGACACACGGAATTCTTGTCACCTTCAGAGTCGAATAGAATTCCCCCACCAGGATCAGTTGCATTTGATGTTGCATAATGGTAAAGGTATTTTTCTCAGCCCAGGGGTCGAACACACTCACAGGGTTTAACGCTGTGGCGCTACCACACCATTTGATCTTCTAGGGTAATAACAAACAAGCTTTAAAAGAGTTGGGTTATTAGAGAGAGTTTTCGAGTTGCCACACAAGGATTTTACAGATTTTTTTTATGTGTGAAAGGATTCTTGAATGTTGGAAGGACTGCCATCTAGTCACAGTTTTACTCATCTAGCCAGTGCACTTGATAGTCAAACCTGAGAGGATGGTTTCTGCATCAAACAGCCTAGCTGAGGATAGACTTGGAGCCGACGTAGCTTATGTTACGCCCCGCTACCTCATGGTGACTTTCAGCATCGATAGCCACTAATCAACATTGGACTAGAATCTTCTCCTCATTTTCCATTTTCCTCTTCCTGTAACAGCTCTTGATTACCAGTTTGTGGATTTTTTGGTTTTGTCGGACTGGCATTCTCTACAACAGCTTCAACTGCACTGGACATTGTGTACTGTATATTGCAATTATTGTGTTTATAGCACAAGCAGTTGACACCCCGGATTGAAACACAAACCTTGAGTCCTGCTGCACCCCTGCCATGCAGACTTGAGCATGTGAGCATTTTCCCGAGTTTCAAGTCTTGCATTTACCAGGACTCAGCCGCTTCGTCACAAGCCAGCTTAGCAGCTGAGGCTGTAGGCTAGATGGTGTCATTGGGGCTCAGTGCTGTTGTTTTGGTCCTGCAGTCAGACCTGGATCAATATCAATCCTCCTACAGGAAAAATGGAGAACACAGGCTGCATACCTCTCTGTTGGAGCAAGGGGGCCTGCATCTATGCTCAGCATCCCCTATCAAGTAGGTATAAATGCAAGGAGACATGTGCTGGTTGTGCTGTTGTTGTTAGCATTGATAAGGAATCTGTTACAAAGAATCAGTATTTCCAGTGGTAACTTTTAAGTGAGAAAACCCAAAGAAGTCAAGAACAAAGTGCACTTATTGCAATATTGTCAGTACATGTCCAACATGTTACATACAGATGAGGTGTGTTTGAAATATAAGAATTGCAGAAAAGATCTAAGGAGCTGCTGATTAGCTGTGTTAAGCACACTATATACAGTATAATGTGTCTCGTGCAGGCATTACCTTTGTGCTCTGAAATACTCATCAGACGATTTGTATCCAATGTTTCCTCAATGGTAGGCCATTTCTGAGTTCTTCATCAGGATGTGGGTGTAGTATGGTAGAAGGGAGGACGATTGGGACAAGTTGTTCATTGGCCATGTTGCATTGTTGCTTGGGGGGGGTTAGAAGGTACCAATACACACATATACACATACATGCAGTTTCGCTGTGAATAAAGGTGCACACGTCTGTTTGTGATGGCCACTGCACTGCACACACAGTTTGTTTTAACACACATAATGCTGTATCTTTCAAAGAAGTGTATCTCTCAAAGATGACAAGACAGTGTGTGGAGGAGGGCAGGGCATAAAGAGGTGGTCAGCACTAGAGGATTAACGATGAAAGAAAAAGGAGATGGAGGAAGGCAGAGAGGTCGTTGGAGATCAATTGGAGATGATGACAGTGCCAGAACTAATATGCAAGGACATGAAATGAGTGATGTGTGGAGATATAAAAGGAATAGTGAGAGGGGGGGAATATAGCAGATAAAGCTTGTGTAAGGAGCCTTTGAAAACCAAACAGATGCAGGCACCACACAGACAAGTGGGCACAGCAGATGTCAGGATTCTGCCAACTCCTGTACACTAGTGATGACTCGGCCTCTTAGCTCCACACACCACTCCTCCACCACTTTTAGTTGAAATGGAAGTATGTGTGTTTTTTATTTTTGTTTGTTTTTTTGTTTGATGAGCTCCTCAGGGATCAATAAACTTCAGTTTTTCTGTCTGTCTGTCTATCTATATACTGTATCTACAGACCCTTTTCAAAAACCTAGAATGTCGTGGAAAAGTGGATTTTTTTCTATAAAATCTAACTTTGATTGAATATAGATTCAGGACCCACAATGCAAACAATTTCAAGCATTTATTTGTCTATTTTGACAAATTTTGGTTTTCCAGCTCATAACATCCATGAAAGGAACAGGAATTTCAAAAAATTAAAATACTCTGAGGAAATCAGAAAAAAATTTGCAGGGCATGAATGATGACAACTGAGTGTCAAATGCTAATCACCTACAAAACTGAAAACATCTGCACAGGTTTTCTCATTCGTTCATTCATCTTCAAACCTGCATCTTACCCATTGTTGTCATTTGGTTAGCTGGAGCCTATCCCAGCACTCTTTGGGCGAGAGGCAGGATATAACCTCTGGAAAGGTCGCCAGCCTATCAGGCATCCCCAGATGTCATTAAATTGCTTCAGTTTGGTTTAATTGTCTTGGTTTGGTTCAATATGAGGAAGGCTGCAGACTTTACAACTGGCCAGAAGACCATCTTTGATAGCCTCTGTAGGATGGATAAGCCACATAAGTTTATAGCCAAGGAGGCTAGCCGTTCACAGAGTGCTGTGTCCAAGCATATGAATGGAAAGTCTAGTGGAAGGGTAAAATGTGGCAGGAGAACATGCACTAAAAAGATGACAGTGGGCTTCAGCGGATTATCAAACAGAAAAGATTCAAGAATCTGGCAGAGATTAAGACCGAGTAGAATGAGGTGGAAGTCACAGCTTCTGAAACCATCACATTCAGACGCATCCAGGAGAAATTACAGGGCACCAGACCCAATAACAAAGGGGAGCTGAAATCGAACACCAAGGAAATCTTGGCTTCTATAACTCCCAGGCAATGCCACGGGCCGATTGCCACAATGCTTCCGCATATCGAGGCAGCGACTAAGGCAAAGTGATTCCCAACCAGTTAATGAAGACGGACATATCGTTTTGAAAGTACCATGTTTTGATTGATTTGATGTGGTTCTAATTTCTTTCATTTTTCCATTTTTTGAATTCCTGTCTTCATGGATGATTTGAGCTGGAGGCCCAAATTATTTAGGAATGGACAAAGAGACGCTTGACATCATTTAGATCGTGGGCCCTGAATCTATAATCTATGAATGTGTAATTTATGAATGGAATTATGGAAATACCGGTAATAGAACTTTACCTTAATATTGTGATTTTTTGGAAAGGGCCTGTATTTATTTATCAAAAGCAAGCAATGTGATCACCCTTGATTTTTAGATAAGGTGTGAGAATATTACTGTCACCAGTACCTGATGAAGTTTCCACTGCTTCGTATTGCATATTTTCAAAATAGCTACCCCATATCTCAGACAGTCAGTCCGGCAAAACAAATTGCAATGTTTAACCCATCAACCTTAATACACACAAATGAGCAGCTTGAGTGATTTGGGGCCACACTAACTCAGGGATAAGTCATGAGGAGAGTCCTCTCAAAAAGACATACCTAAGCAAGATTGACTTTCAGAAACTTAGAGCACTTTACCCATCACACTGCCAACCTTCACTCACCATCCCGAGAGACTGACACTTTGATAAAGGTAATATAGTTACAATGTTGGGCCCTCGAGGTGTTTTGAGCCTGTATGCATGCACTAAGCCCAACGTAGATATCCAGATCTCTCTAAGACAATTATGTAAGTCGTATTTCTTTAGGGTTTCACTTGTGTAATGATTTTGCTCTGACTTTGTCAACACTTAATGTCTGGCAATGTTGTGCTGTAAATATCTAAGCATACTGTATTTCTGGCAGGACATGAAGCAGCAGATGGCTTAGTGTAGCCTATGACTCCTCTGCAGCCTTTCTGGTGCCTCTGCCTCTATTTAAGATCTTGTGACAGACAAAAGAATAGCTGCAGTTTTAAGTCACCCCCCTGAGATCAGGTGGCACAACTGGATATCAGTTAAGATGGTAACAAGTGAAGGTATCTTGGACAAGCTCTGTCTCAAGATTGTTGAGGTAAAAGGTACCCTGCTTTTCAGTCAAATTTATTTCAACTTGCTGTCAAAAACAAAAATCTACAATTCCCGAATAGCAATGAAGTCATGGGGAACAAGCATATTTGTTCTTGAATTTGCTGAGAATGTTGTTTGCGGCAGAAGGATTTTCTCACAAGCTAACTAAGAATTTACTTATGGTTGCACATATTCATATTGATATTGTTTACAGTTTGTGATGACAATAATTCTGCATTTAGTCAGTATACTGCAGTATTCTACTCCTCTTGAAGTGAGCTGCTCTCTGCCTCTCTGATATGAGTCATACCTACAGAATGTCCATTAATGATTGACCTCCGCACACTGAAGCGTGATGACATGGCACAGTTGTCAGTCTTTGTCATCGTTGCTCAGACGAAGCACCATGGAAGCAAAGCTGAAAACTTTGGCAGATTTCCCATGAAATATCCCAGGAGCACAGGTTCAGAATGAGTGAGCATTACAGGAAGCTGTTAAGAATGCCCATCAATGCCTCGTTTTCGGCAAGGCAAGGAAGAGAGTTCAATTGTTCTTGCAGTGACTCAGTCCTTCAGACATCTGGCTGTGTTCTGAATACACTTGATAGTGTAGTCAGCAATTCTTTGCTCAAAATCAAAGATTTTGCCGTACTATTATTTTACTTTGACATTTGCCACGTGCAAGGGTCCCTGGCACTCCCAGGGTTAAAGCTCAGCTGGCTTCTCATGGCTCATATCTTTTTCTCTTTCCCTTTTGCACGAGGTGTTCCTCTGAAAAATGACGTCTGACTGCCTCTGACTTCATGTAGTAGCTACTATAGTACAGTACTATATTCTCTGTCTTCTGTCAAAATCTGAAGCCAGAGGTGCAACTCAGTGAAATTCTCCATGTAAAAGGTAAGAAAAGTGAGGAGGTGGCATGCAACAAAATACAAGGTATGCAAGTAAATAGAAATCAAATTCAAGTGTTGCAGAGATTACCATATTTTCCGGACTATAGATTGCACCAGCCAAAAAAGTGCAGAGTAATGAAGGAAAAAAAAAAACCTTTATTCAAGTCACACCAGAGTATAAGTGGCATTTTTGGGGGAAATTTATTTACAAAATATGAAAAGCAGAGCAGACGTTTCATCTTGAAAGACAAGGTATAACAATAATGATAATAGAATAGAGCGTAACACATTGATGATTATTCACCAACATAAAGCATAGATAAGGAACTGAATACTTGTCCGGTACGTTAACACAACAATTATCAACAATTAACTAAAGCATAAAAAACAAGCTAACAAGTTAACAAAACCCTTGATCTCAGTCCCAAGATATACTGCTCACTCCAAATCATTAATGTCATTGAATCATCTGTGTCATTTCTGAACAACTCCGCTAACTATGGTGGTAGATGAAGCACGGTGCAGAGGAGGAAAGGGGTTACCGTATTTTCTGTTAATTACCGTAATGTCGAAAATTTTAGTCGTACAGAAATAGTAGATACTGTTACACAAGCCTCTTGATTGTGTACCAGCCTCACGTTTGTCAGTGTGTCAATAAGGAAAATGTGAAATGATAGATGTTTCCATGAACAAGTCCCATCTGAATTAAAGTCGCACCCCCAACCAAACTAAGGAAAAAAGTGCAATTTTGTACAGATAAAAAAATATTCTCAATAAACACTTCCCATTAAGGTATGAATTAAAGTGACAATGCAGGAGTTCTGTGTTCTGTTCTGTTCTGTGAGTGAGAGAGCTGGGGGGTTGGCCACTCTCCTCCTTAAGGTCCTGAACAATGAAACCAGACAGCAACAGGTCGAAATTGTGGCTCAAGTGGTCCTGAAAAGTCAATCTGGCGTTGTGGATTGTCTGCTTCTTATATATGGTGGTCAGGGAGCAAGCAGGGCACCTGACAATCTTAGATCAGACGCTTACCACTGAGTGGGGTCAGTTTGTGTTTTGCAGTGTAATTGACTGGAATCAGCAGTCCATAATGACACACAGTGATACACAATGCTCCACAGCTGTGTAAGGTGTGTTGGTTCAAGGGGCAGTAACGTAATAAGTTACGTAATGTTTGAGTCACCTGCCTCTGAACTGCATTCTCATGTGGTGGGGGTTCTCAAGTTAAACAGTAATTACTTCAGTCATTTTTTGCACACAAATATTCGAGATAAGTCAACTTTCAGACCCAAAAGTGTGGTCATCACAGGTTTTTTTTGTCCTCTTCTTTCAGCTGCTCCCCTCAGGAGTCGCTACTGTGGACCATCATTCTCGAACCACTTCCTGTCCTTCCAACCATTAACTGACACATCCACTACCCTCATGGTTTCCTCAACAAGATCCATAACCTTCCCTGTGGTCTAACTCTTGTCCTCCTACCTGGCAGCTCCATGTCCAACATTTCCTGTCCTATGTATCCACAATCTCTCCTCTGCACATGACCAAATCATCTCAGTCTTGCCTCTCTGATCTTATCAGCGAATTGCTTTACCTTAGTCTTTTCCTCACCTCTCTTGTGCACTGTCCTTTGCTTTGGATGCTTTGTCGTGTGTGTGTGTGTCTGTGTGTCTGTCTGTCTGTCTGTCTGTCTGTCTGTGTCTGTGTGTGTGTCTGTGTGTGTGTGTGTCTGTGTGTGTGTGTGTACAGACCCTTTCCAAAAAAATTGAATATCAGGGAAAAGTTCAATTATTCGATTATTCCATTCATAAAGTTAAACTTTCATCAATTACAGATTCAAGGCCCAGGATCTAAAAGATTTCAAGCATCTATTTGGGTTTCTAGCTCATAAAACCCATGAAAACAAGAATTCAAAAAATTGAAATATTGTGAGGAAATCACCATTTACTTCTCAGTTTTTGCAGGACAAAAGGAAAGAAATTGGAACCACATCAAATCAGTCAAAACATGGTACTTTCAAAACGATATGTCCGTCTTCATTACCTGGTTGGGAATCACTTTGCCTTAGTCGCTGCCTCGATATGCGGAGGGATTGTGGCAATCAGCCCGTGGCAGCAGCCTGGGAGTAATAGAGGCCTAGATTTCCTTGGTGCTTGACTTCAGCTTTTTTTTCAGCATTTTGCTCTTCCACTAGACTTTCTATTGATATGCTTGGACACCACACTATGTTGACAGCCAGCCTCCTTAGCTATGAACCTTTGGGGCTTATCCATCCAATAGAGGGCATCAATGATGGTCTTCTGGCCAGTTGTCAAGTCTGCAGCTTTCCTCATATTGAACCAAACTGAACCAACTGCCTTGATGCACATTAGCATTAAGTCTTCAAACGGAAACGCTTTCAATTGAGGTAACCAAGGAATAAAACTGTGTTGTTCCAGAGCCTACCAGAGCCTAGCGTATTCAACCAAGCTGAAATTCAGTGCTTCCTGTATGTAGCTGTACTGTTTATTTCTCAACTGGATCACCACTCAACAAGTTTCAGGAAGCTTTGTTGGTGCTGTCTTAGTTGCTGTTTACCGACTCTGAGGCAAAGTGGCTGTCTAGATGTGGTGTTTTTCATTTGTGAAGAATAACTGGATACTGTAAAATCCTTCCACCAATACTATTTAAGCACATGTGCATACAATTGTGCACAAGGTGCTGAAAATATACATTAACTTGATAGTGCTAAATGCAACCCTGAGTAGCCCACGTTATAAGAATTAAAAGTCACCAAAGCTGTTAATCTGTGTTCTCAATGGTCTGCTTTCCAGAATATGATGGCCAGTTAGCCCCTGCAGGTGCACCCCAGTCAGGCATGGCATCGTCTTCCTTCTTGGAACCCAATCACAATCACTCTGGTGCCGGAGGATGCAGGGTTAAATCCCGCTCTGGGATGCCAAGTGGCACTGGGGTGGGCACCAGCAGCTCTGCTGGGGGACTCGATCGACCACCAGGCTCTATGGACCGCATTTTGAAGATCTTCCATTATTTTGAGACCAACAGTGAACCATGCACCTGGGCAAGTAATATCAGGCATGGAGACGCTACAGATGTCAGGGTAAGGCCACAGTTCATTACACAATAAGAAGCCAATGATTCGTTGATGTTTGACGATGCTCGTTATAATTTCTCTTCCTCTTTTTGTCACCAGGGGGTTATACAGAAGATAGCAGAAATACACAAACTGCGCTGTGTGTCCTCTCTCGGCCTTCGTCTGACCCACCTGCACTCTGAGGCACTCCATTGGTTACACCCTGATCTGGGTGTGTCTCACATCAGGGAGAAATATGAAAGGCAGCATCCCCAAGACGAGTGGAGGTAGAGTTGAATCAAACATAACTTTTGTGAACATGTGTGAACATATGTGATGAATACAAACTATTTTATAAATAGTTTGTATTCATCACACATGTTTTCACCTGGTTGTTGTGCTTTCTTTTTAGGTGTGTTTTGTTTTCTGTGGTGGTATGATACCATCAATGTGTGATAAAGCACAAGACAAAGGAGAATTTTCAGATGTGACAAAAAGGGAATTCACCTTGCATGTAGCATAAGTGTTAACATGTCTAGTAATTGTATGTCCATAGTAACATCTACAATTGAATGCTGTGTTTGGATGTGACCAAATGTTTTTTGAGGCAATAATCTACTCATCCAGGATCCAGATCCGTTTCTCACATATCCCCACTGGAAACACTAAGTTGGTTTCTACTAGTTGTAGCAGCATTTTATGAAGCCTATTTTAGATTTTGGTGTCAGCTACAAAATACTCTGCAGAAATCTATTTTCAAGTACCATATCTTAAAACAACTGCTTTCGAATACTGTGTACACACATATAATTCGCTTGACATGGGCCACACAATGATTTTCCTCCCATTCTTTCATATCAGGTGATTCTGTGTACTCAGCTTCTGCTTTAGTTTGAACATTCCCTCCCCAAGTTTTTTCGCTTTCATGACTTTGTTGCGTTTACTACTCCTCTGCCCACACACCTCATAGTCACAGATAGACAGCTTACTGGCCCTGCTCAGTGTAGCTCTGCTCAGAAGGAGGTTGAAATGTGCCCTGCAGCCTCTGCAGCTGTCCATCTACAGGTATTGTTAGAGGCTGGAGATGTAGCCCATCACTCGGTTGTGATGTTTTCTTTAGAGTATTTGCAACTGCCTAGCTTTGATTTTGTTATTTCATGACAGCACTATTTCTCCCAGCCTGATCACTGCAATGTGTCAGTTATTATCAATCATGCTAGAGTAAGCAATGATGGGCCATCCCAATACAAACCCATTCATGAAGCTGTTAAAGTGCCAGTAGCTTTGTGGAGTTATAAGGCTTATAGATGTTTACTGCAAATATGTACATGCTGGTTGGAAATATGTGGAATGAATATGTGAGTCATGTACTGAATCTTATTTTGCTAGGCTATTCGTACTAAGTTTCACCTCAGAACCAGTTGCTAGTATAACAAAGCCATAACTTATTTTGAGAGGAAGGAAATCCTCAAAGTTGTTAAAATTTTTCATTGACAACTGCAACCTCTAAACTACAGTGCATTGTCTGTGGTAACTGATGACATCTCCCTCTTTTCTCCTAGATATGAGTTGCGGATCCGGTACCTTCCTAAAGGCTACCTCAGTCAGTTTTCTGAGGACAAACCTTCTCTTAACTACCTCTATCACCAGGTAAGGAGGCAGTCTCATGATACGAGCAGGCCATACACAAGCAAAATTAATATATTTAATATGAATGATGATTAACACGACCCACCTACCTGCCGTGTATCATAAATTGAATGCTAGTCCCCTAACTGTTACTTTCTCTCTGTGACTTCACAGGTAAAGAGTGACTACATGCAACATATAGCTGATCAGGTGGATCAAGATGTTGCCTTAAAACTTGGGTGTTTGGAGATCAGGTGAGAAAATCATAACATGCTGGATGCCACCTACATACAAATACATACATAGATATCTTGTCTGGTAGATCATTTAGAATTACTGGAATTGTGATGCTTTGCTTAAATCATTCTAGTCTTCCATTGTTGACTGACAAAACACTAGTTTTAAGTTTGAATGAAATTCCAGTCTGTCCTTTATCTTTATGGAATGCAGGAGGTTCTTCAGAGAAATGCCTGGAAATGCCTTGGATAAGAAATCCAACTATGAACTGCTGGAGTAAGAATACTTGACTCTAGTGTTGTAATTGATTCATTTTGTCTACAATGCAATTTGAACTATTTAAACCATTATCTCTGTAGCTTTCTGAGGCCATGGTTTTTTAATTATTTTCAGGAAAGATGTTGGCTTGAGACGATTCTTTCCAAAGAGTCTCCTGGACTCCCTCAAGGTGAGAAATGAGCTTTGTTTGACCAAGACTCCTTCAGGGCTTGCTGCTGTTTGTCTCTGATATCTGACAAGCCTTTCACTGACATTTGGAATAGCCGTGGGGTGTTATCTGAGTAACTCAGCAACAGACTGGCAGATGGTTGTTTGCCAATCGAGTGGATTTTACCATTGTCACTCAGAGTTTGTCTTGTTAGGTGTCTGTCTGGTGAGATTCCTGGCTATAAACCTGGCGTCTTGCAGAGATAAGACAGTCAATCTCATGCCTCTCAATTCTCCCCTCTGGGTCCCAGACAAAGACCCTCCGTAAGCAAATCCAGCAGACCTTCAAGCAGTTTGCCAACCTCAATGATGAGCAGAGCATCCACAAGTTCTTTGAGATTCTTTCCCCTATTCACCGCTTTGACAAGGAGTGCTACAAGTGTGCTTTGGGGGTAAGAACATATGCACCCGATTGTTTGAGATTGTCAACATCAAACTGAAGGCAAACGGGGATGGTGGGTGCATTTTTTCAGTGTTGGTTGAAGATTCATAGTCATCTTTGGGAGGTCAAACAAAATTACTGTATATTTCAGGTCAAATTCAAATTCAAATTCAAAATTTTCCAATGATTTGATTTTTCCAAACAGATGCGATTGAACATGACCTGATTTTTTAATACATGTCTGTACTCTTCCCCCTCTCTCTCTAGTCTAGTTGGGTAATATCAGTAGAGCTCGCAATTGGACCAGAGGAAGGAATCAGCTACCTCACCGATAAGGGCTCAACAGTGAGTACATTCAAATACACCGGCCCACTCACTATATTTTCTCTGTAGTTGTATCCCTCTCAAAAGCTGATCTTATCTCACACTCTAAGTATTGCATGTGATAAACGCGCTATGGAATGTGATGTACTACAAATATTGTGTTAGCGCAACAAAGTATTGATACCTGAATGTTTTTATCCCCCTCTTTTGTCCTAGCCCACCCACTTGGCTAATTTTAATCAGGTTCAATCCATCCAATATTCTGCAATGGAAGAAAAGGAAAGAAAAGGCATGCTGCAGCTCAATGTGGCAGGGGCTCCAGAGGTACGCGCACATGCACACACACGCACACACACACACACGCACGGACACATGGACACACAAACACATCATTATTACATAACATTTTCACACAGTGATTTGCACTTTTGTTTGAGGTTGTGTAGAAAAAAGCAAAACGGCAAATTGCCCCACTAAAATGCTTCAAACATTGTAAATAATGTTTCAAACATTCAATGACGGATTTGCAGTTTTGGTTCCACATGAATCACACAGCAATTAGGAAAGATTGTGGGGAATGAGCGCAATAACTCAAGGGAGTGTGCTCAGTGGGATATTACATCTGTGTGAAAAAGGGAGTGCACCCCTAACAAGATGTACCAGTAGTGTATGTGTATCAGTAAAGGATGTTTTAGGGCACTTGGGTCTGAGAATGAATTGGTATATGCGTGCATTATCCGCGGCCATTCCCGGTGACAAAGCTCTCATTTTTTTAAGTTTACAATGGAACTTTTCTCTGTCGTATTCTTACACTTCCCCTCTGTTTGCCTGTATGTGCTAATCTGTGTGCTCATAGCCGCTCACTGTCACCACTGCATTGCTGACTACAGCAGAAAATATGGCAGACCTGATTGACGGCTACTGTCGTCTCGTGTCCTTGACGTCTCACTCATTCATCATAAGAGTGCACAAAGGTAGGATGCAAGGAGAACAAGCCCTGCGGACTAACACATTTGGCATTTTCAGCTGAAGAGGATGAAATACAGTATGTTTTAACTTATTACAGGGTCTTTTGTGGCATGCTGGATAAGTTGTTAAGGCATACTGTAGAATTGTTGTCAATATCATATTATGTTATTGTACTATATTATCAGCAGAAAGCATTTGCTGTCCACTGCCACTGCTTTTTGTAGAGAGGTAGAGGGTTGTAAAATCTGCTTGATGAGGTTGTCACTTGGTATGACGCCACGCAAGGCTGTTCTTTGTCTAATTCAAGTGTTCATTATTCTTTCCAGACGGGGACAGAGCTCTGCCTTCCATTCCCAAGTAAGTCATTTGACTGTATTTTGCCGGTTCAGACTCATTCAAACAAGCCAGGTTTCATCATCACGCCATTGTTGTGTCATTTTGTTTTTTAGAGTAACACCCCCTAGGATTACGGTACATACTGACCACAAAAACTACATCACAAAAACATGGAATCACTCAGTGAAACGAGAGGAATCTCTATGTGATTCTGATTAAGTCCAATAAAGGGCCAACCTTCCCTTGAGAGTTCTGTTGATTTTACTGTAACTGACACACAAAAGAATAAGATGATTATGTGCTGTAGTACTTGCTGAGGAGATTTGACTGTAACTGGATGCTGGTGCTGCTCTTCTCAGCAGATTAGCAAAAATATGTAGGTTTTGTAAACGGCAAGTGTGGTACTGGTACTCTTTGGCTTTTCATAGAACAGGAAATATTCTTAAGGTCAAATTCAAACACTGTAGTGCAGAATACTGGTACACTTTATCAATATCTTGTTTGTGCCAGTTCTTTAGAGATCGTATCATATTGAAGGTTGCATATAAGTTTACGCAAGAGAGTTAAGGAAAGAATGCTGTAGGGGGGCTCCATGCCTCCAACTAATTACATAAGCAAGGATCTGCACAACAACAATAGACTTTTCTCTTCCCATGTTCAGAGTCTCAAACCATGAGAAGCGAATGGAAAAACGGATGGACGGCGTTAGGAACAGAGCTATGTGCGTCTCGGGTATGGATTCTGCTCTCTGCCCTCCCTCTGTCTTCCCTCTCAGCTCTTTTTTTTCTCACAGCAAAATGATATGAGCAACAGTTTGTGTGAGTTTGGTGAGTCAAGGAAAGGGTTCACACATATGTGCATACTGCAGAGTCATTTACTCAGTAAAGTCTCATCTATGCACAGTGAGGAGTCCCTGTCAAGCCAAATATCCCCAAGATTATCTTTACTCACTTTCACTGACCACTGGCACACTCAAAAGAATAACACAAAGATGTCCCAGGATGAAATGCCCTGTAACACTTATGCGCTCACGTGTAATAAACAGTGAAACTAATGCCCCTGTGTCTCTCCTACCCTTGTCTGTCTGTGCTGCATGCAGGTCATACTAGTGGCGATGGTAAACATCTTGTCCTGCATTAATATTCAGCTTGGTGTTTGTTCAGTGTGTGTTTGTGGGCGTGCATCTGAGACTGTGCATGTTGGTCCCTATCTGTTTGCTTTGTCACTCTTCTTGCATGACTCAACTTTTTTTCCTTCAATGTCTTACTGGAAAGAACAAACCTTTCCACCCCCACCCCCCCTTTCCTCTCTTCTGTATTTGTTCGTTGGTGTCTCTCTCATTCTACCTCTCTGTGCAGTCACTCAGTGTGACTCTTGTGCTGTGCACAATTGTCCTCCTCCCCTTTGTGTGTGCTTGGAGTTGGGTATGGTGACAGTTTCTTGGAAAGGTACAGTTGTATTACCACAGAAATGATGGCATTACTGCATGGTTGTGTTCTACTCTTAGGTCCTTGTAGAGTTTCTTCACCTGCATGCAGTGATATAATTTGGATTTTTGTTTACCAAAATCATGCCATTATGATCTCAACATGAGAAAAAAACGCAGGTTTGTGTTAAGATTGTTGTGAGTTGAGATAACACAATTTTATGTCTTTTTTTAATCTTAATCCTATTCATGTTTTTTGTCTCTGATTCAACAGAAACTGATGACTATGCTGAGATCATAGATGAGGAGGACACCTACACCATGCCATCAAGTATGTTGAATAAACACTGGCATGCATGTGCATACACAACTGGACACAGATTAGATGCCAGTGTTTGTGCCCTCTATGTCCCATTTTTTTTGCAACACATTATGCATTTAGATATGCATTTATGTGTGCACTGCAATCAGACAGTGTCGCCCGTGTATTTGGTCGTTAAAGGGAGGCAGCAGATCAGTGGATTGTCCTTTAACTTTCTCCTATTCACACATTTTCCGCGGCTTTGAATATGGTGTACATTATTGCCATATGTTATCTTAACGAATCTATGTTAGCTGCTAGCCTCTGATATCCTGCTGCCTCAGACTCGAGGATTTGACCAACACATACACCTGAGTCCAGCTCATGAGACAGCTACATGTATTTGCCCCAGATATTTGCAAAATATTTGGATTTTACCTCTTGTGGTTAAGTTTGGAAGTTTAGAGAACAACCTAAATTATTTATAAAGCATTTTATATCTCTCTTTTGCAAATATTTATTTTTCCTAAATTGTAAAAGGGGAAGCTACCACCCTCTTATTAGTAGGCACAAATGCCTTATTGAAGATGTTTGTGACCACAGTTTCCTCACACTTGTTCTAATCTGTTTTTATATTTTGTCCATCGCATTAACCCAGGATAATAAGAGGTCGCCTAGGCAGTGGGTCTAACTACATAGTATTCCTACTACACAACAGATACAAAATACAACATGTTCAAAATATGCGTATTCGAACGATTGATGGGTTTTAGATAAAGTTAAGAAAAGATCCAACACACTGTTGAAGGCATCGGAAATTTTAAAGTAAGGTCATCTAACTGCTACTGCTTAATAAACTTAAATGTGAATTTGTATAACTATGGCCCCTCCAAAAAAAATATTTCACAATGATTTACAGTAGATGAGACCATTTTAAAGCGAGAGTATGACTACATCCTGTGAGTTAGTTTGAGGTGCCACCGCAGCCTGTTGGGCAGTCACTCTTACCTCCTGTGTATTGATCTCTGTATTCACAATTACTTAGCTATGTGTCCAATAACTGATCCATCTTCCCTAGAATACTATGGACTAGATCAAGGTAAAAACAAAAAGAACACTCAAATCCCGCTGTTTTGTGATAAAAACCTTTGATGGATGCTGTGATCCTTATTTTATGTTTTGCTTGCAATTATTGGTTTGATTCCCTGTCCCACGCACAAGCACACACCTAGTCCGCCTTCTCTCCTACAATTCAGAAAACAGACACAATGTAACCGAACTGAAGGGATCAGACAAGAATGTCCTTGTCTATTAAGGAAAGAGCACACTGACCTCGGCTCAAGGAGATAAAAAAATGTCTCTTTGCGTTAAAGGACTGCTTACAACCAGTGGTTTTGAAAACCTGTCTGCTGTAGGTTATAATAACATGCTAGTTTGACTGAGACAGTTGACCTGACTCAGAACATCCCTCTCAGGACAGTCAGTGGAAAGGCTATGAATAGCTGTATTTACTGTTAGTTCCTCAAGCCCAAACCAGCAAGAAGTGGCATGTCCCACAGCATTTGTGTCATCATAACACTTTTCTAACAGTATGTGCACAAGCTTCCCCATCCATATTTAGTACCATAGCTATCAAACGCTTGTTGCCACATTTAAGTGTGTTCTGTCAGGTGCTGTCCTGGACGTAGGGAGAGACTAGTGCTGTCATTGTCAAAACCAGATATTTGTGATGTGTCTGTGTTTCTGTGTGCTTTGATCACCAGGGTTAAGTCAGATCCAGAAGCCTCGCACTGGATCAAAAAATGACATGCGTACACCATTCATACTTTGCTCTCTTAAAATGAGGACTATGCACACAGATAATATCTTCTGGTATCTGTTAAGTTAGGCTAATGTGTTAAAAAAACAATTATATAAACATTCTAAAATCTGTAGCAAAATTGAGAGAAAAGATGGATGCGAGTCAAGACCACTGATCCTCCTGGAACCTGATTCAATTCAATTCAGTTCAATTAATTTCCCTTTTCTGATTTTCTTATATTCTGATATATTGCATTTTGCATTTGGATTGTCGTACGATCAAAATGGATGAGCATACTCTGTGTGTGCGTGGGTGTGTGTACCGTAATACATTGCTTGCCATGTAGTGATTTTCATAGTTGCATGCTTGTATGCATTGAGTTGTGCCTATTAGCAAAGCATCAAGCTTCTCAGAGAAGTTTTACTATTATCTCCAATCGTTGTTACAAATTATGATTATCTTAGTTGAACTTTTTGGCCTCATTGTTGTATGTTCTAAACATAACACACCCACACCACTCTGACAAGCTTTATAGAAGTGGTAGAGGTGTGTTTATTTTTTTGTGTCTGTAGGGCGTCATCATTTTGCTTTCTGTCTTTCCCTGAACATGCATATTTTTGCCTACTCTTGAATAAATAGCACGGGACTATGAGATCCAGAGGGATCGGATAGAGTTGGGACGATGCATCGGTGAGGGGCAGTTTGGAGATGTCCACCAAGGAGTTTACATCAGCCCGGTATGAAGCATGTCTCCTGTATGTTCGAAGCACAACTGCACACATACTCAAGCGTAGACCAAACATTACAAAAACAGCAAAGCTGACAACACCCTAAACCTTCTTTTTTTTCTAACCATGATTATTTCTCCATCTTGTTTGTGTTTGGTCAACAGGAGAACCCAGCTCTGTCTGTGGCAGTGAAGACCTGTAAGAACTCCACATCTGACAGTGTGCGAGAAAAGTTTCTCCAGGAAGCATGTAGGTTGTGTCAGTGTGTATGTGTATATTTACATGCTTTTTTTTCTTATCATGTGCCTCTCTGGTGGCAAATCAGTACGAAAGTTGCCACGTAATGAGTACGCTTGACGATAAAATCTTCAGCACACCAATTGCAGTTGATGACCCAATCAGATCTGCATTCACTGGTTGATGATTTCATCAACAAAAACCTGAAGCGTCATTTACCTACTGTATCAGTTATTCAGCACAGACATATTTAGAAGAACAAGAACCACAGTTTCTTTTGATACAATTGAAGGATATGTGCTCTAGTTGCATGTTTGTCTGTAGTTTATAGATTTTGCTTTCCGCCAACTTTCCACCAAGTGCAGTTTCACCTCCCTCAAAATGTTTACGAAACAGCTGGCGATATGCCTGCTGACAAGTCAGTGAAAAATGTTTTGAGGGGGTTTTATTGCCATGACTGCATTGTAACACTGTCCAGCTTTTTTTTCATTTGTGAGTGGGGAGCAGAATGACTCTTGATACCAAAATAATAGTGTTTTCCAACAGTGACCATGCGTCAGTTTGACCACCCTCACATTGTCAAGCTGATGGGTGTCATCACTGAGAATCCTGTATGGATCATTATGGAGCTCTGCACGCTTGGAGAGGTAAAAATACCCTTTGCCTTGATTGTTGTGCTTTGGTGACTCATGGTAAATTGTAAGATTTTTGAGGTTTTTCTCCTCTTACATCTTTTCTTTGTAGCTACGATCATTCCTGCAGGTGAGGAAGTACAGTTTAGACTTGGCCTCGCTTATTCTGTACTCCTACCAGCTCAGCACAGCACTTGCATATCTTGAAAGCAAGCGATTTGTACACAGGTATGAATCAGTGCATTGAGATGTACTGTAAATTACTATTTCGTCATTCAACATTCATGTGCTAGTTTCCATGAAAATGTACCTAATGATTAAATGTGCTTATGGACAATTGAGGTACCTAAACACAAAATTATGAGACTGAGACCTAAAAAGACAGAGACAATGTAAATAATTGTGAAAATAGACAAAATGATTGCATGTTTAAGTTAAAGGCACTGGGGTACCGTAAATGTAAAGACACAGCTGATTGCTGCTGATTGCCATCGTTGCTCAGTGTCGCCACCTGCTGGGAAGGATCATTTCAACTGTGTGAATTAAACTTCTGCGCAGTCAAAGATGCATACAATTCCAAATATTCTGTTCAGCCTGCAACTAGATTTGATCATTTGAATTTGGGAATCCTTTTTTGCAATTGAAACCTATTCCTTTCTATCACATATATTGTTCTCTCCTGCTGTTATGCTGTTCTCACAGGGATATAGCTGCACGGAATGTGTTGGTGTCTACCGTTGACTGTGTGAAGCTTGGAGACTTTGGCTTGTCGCGGTACATGGAAGACAGCTCATATTACAAAGGCACGCACTACACACAATTGAACTATATACAGTACAGTATACAGCAACTCACACAGCACAGGCAGCCGTGTGGTTATTGATATCATATCATGTTAAAGCAATTTTCTCCCCCACAGCATCTAAAGGTAAACTGCCGATAAAATGGATGGCTCCAGAGTCAATCAACTTCAGAAGATTTACCTCAGCCAGTGATGTCTGGATGTTTGGTAGGTTCACAATCATCAGATATATAATGCTAGCCTGTTCAGTGGCATTGGTGTATTTTAGTTTTGGTTTGACATTGTCCGTCTTTCCTTGCATAGGCGTCTGTATGTGGGAGATTCTAATGTTTGGAATCAAGCCCTTCCAGGGTGTGAAGAATAACGATGTGATTGGGAGGATAGAGAATGGTGAACGACTCGCTATGCCCCCTCAGTGTCCCCCTACTCTCTACAGCCTGATGACAAAGTGCTGGTCTTATGATCCCAGCAAAAGACCACGCTTCAATGAACTTAAAACGCAACTGAGGTATGCAGTGATCTGCAGATGGCATGTGCGAATGTGTGTATGAAAGACTCTGGACTCTGGATTTTGATGAGATTGGTGTGCCCCTTGTGATGACGCATCATCCTCTCTTTCATTGGGAAAGACCAAGTAAATCTGGCGTTGTTAGCATGTTTAATGCACTGTGCTAATTTCGAAATTCATTGTGAGTGTACAGTATAGCATTAGTTTTTAGTCACACTCAGCATTGCTACGAGTGCATGAAAAAAATGCTGGTATCATTCAGGAAGAACTTTTGTTGTGGTCGAAGTCAATTGTATGGAGAGTTTTATTGCACTGATGAACTGCAGGGGTCGCTGTCTACTGTGATGTATCATTAGCAAATGTCCGCAGATTTGACCCAACCTGCATGAGAATGTAGCAACAGGTTGCTGCAAGACACCTTGACATCATGCCGATACGTTGTAAAGCTGTAGGCTGGAAGGCAGACATGAAAGTGGCACAGTGGGGCTAATAAGCATTGCCCTGTTTCTGACTGGACAGAGTTTTGTCTCTTTACTTATTTCCAGTTCAACACTGGTACAGAGAGGGGATTGCTTAGCAGTTGCTGATTCCTGTCACTAACAATGAAAATGTTGGCCTTTGGGAATTAGTCAAATCACATTCCACACATGGGCAGGTCTTCCAGATTGCAATGGTTACACTCAGAGCAAAGACTTGAGTACCGGTAAATGAGATATCTAGGCCACACCTAGCTCGCAGGTTTAGTGATTCATCTTTGATGTGATGAATGCTGATGTTTTGTCTACTGGGAGATCTGCATAGTCTGTCGTAGAGGACAATTGCCCAGGCATGCCACTATCAGATAAAGAGGCAACTCGCCAACCCATCTGAGGAGACGAGGAAGAGGCTTCGGCCTCAGTCCACACGCTTTTGTGGACATCTTCATCAGTCTAAGATGACTGTAGCAATTTGTGGTGATCTTCGTTTGGCAGACCACAATTTGAGTGAGAGATGACAGGATTACTATCATCATTACTAAACTAAGTTAAGTAGGCAGCTTGTATCAAGATAGGAAGAAAATACCTGTATTTTTTGCACTGTAAGGCGAACTTGAAATCCTTAAAATTTTTAAAAAATCGTCAGTGTGCTTTATAATCCGGTGTGTTTTATGTATGAATTCTGAATGTGCTTACTGACCTCGAATCAATTTTAGGTGGTACACTGTACTCGAAAATCTGTCAAAATGTTTTGGTGCGACTTTGGCGAGTGATGAAGAGTAGTCCGCTAACGCAAGGATGCTATATTAAAGTCATCGTTGGTTGAATATGGGTTGCCACGTCGGGCAATATTAATGATAATATTTAATGTTAACTATTACGTAGTGCTGGCAAGTAACTATCATCCAACGTCTAGTGTATGTTACGTTATTGTGTTGTGATTAGACGTCAAGCCAACAGTTTTGACCTAAACCAAATTTTCAAATCTATATCAAAGTTCAGTCGTAATCAAATGTTGAATACAACGTTGTTCCAACTTTACGCTAACCTCTGCAGTCAGCTATTGCTGGCAACAATAAAGAAACAGTAAGTACTAGGCTTACCTCTGCCACCTCCCGTGGTTCAAACGCTCACGAAAGCTGGAATCGCCACTGAACAGCCAAGTGCAGTAAATCCCCAACAATGTATGGTCCCCATTGGATTATTGTACTATTGATGGCAAACCAGCAGCCAATTAACATTCACTATTCATTATTCCTTCTTGAACAATCTTGTTAGATCTGCATCAACATGTTCAGTTTATTTACCATAAAGGTACGGCGTTCAGTTTTTAATGCAATTCACGTTCCCCATGTATGTTACTCCTATACTGTATGTAATTCACAATGCCACCGACATGTCCTGAGTCTGCGAAGGCTGTTGGCAAAGCTACAAGGAGTGCCAGATAAGTTACGACTCTCGAAGAAAAGGTGAGAGTGCTTGATGTGTTAAAAAAGGGGCAGAAAAAAAACTTGTTGCTCTTCAGTTTTGGGTAATTGAAAGCACAATTTGATCGATTTTACGGTTTTGAGAATACGATTAGAGAAATTGTGAGAAGTAAAAACTTCGATTGTCCTTGTCGATGGGAGGTCGCGGAACGGATACCTTGCGGATATGGTGGGTTTACTGTATACAGGAAGTCCTTAGGGTTACGTCGTCCCCGAACTACGTCATTTCTTGGTTACATCACTGGTGTTGGTGTTAAAAATCTTATGATTAAACTGGTAAAATTACTGAGAAGCAGTAAAAAATACATACATAATATAAAAAGAGCTGCAAAACTAACATGCATGATAAAATAAGACATCTAAATGTCAGTGACAAATGTTAGAATGACTGTAGGTACATAAATGACAGGGACTACCTGTGTGGAGATGAGTGGGTGAATACAGTGTTATGCGTCGTTAGCCGAGAACGACAGCGTCACTTGCGCCACCGGTTTTCGCATGTTGAATTGTTGTACCTGCTTGTTACTTTAGTTTCTTTCATTTTGGGAAGATTTTGCCCTCAATTATGGGTCCCAAAACTCAAGTTAAATCTGCAGATGGCAGTGTTTCAAAGAAAAGAAAAGCAATGCCAATGGTAATTAAAGTGGACATCATAAAGTGTTAAGAAAGAGGTGAAAGTGCAACCAGCATTGGCCATATGCTTGGTTGAACTCTTACAGAAGTTTTTGTGCCCATTTCTTCAGGATTTTACATTCAACAAACAGCAAGTTCCGACTTCCGTCGCGTTTTAGGAGCGGAATTGCAACGCTAGCCAGGGACTCCCTTTTTATGTTTTATAATGGGCCTGATTACCTGGAGCGCCATATGTATGAAAATAGACCCGCTCACTGATATTGCACCTTCTAATGCATACTGACATACAGGATATGCCTCCCGTAGCTACCACTGCACTTTTCTCAAACAGGGGACCAACATGAGTGTGCAGATCTGTGTGTACTTGTTCACATAGTCAGCAACTACTGTGGGCAACAGAGGAGAAAGAGAGAGCAAAAAGAAAGACAACGCAGAAAGGCAGGTAGAAGCCCTAATGCTTCGGCCGGCAAAGCTGATGGACAGGGGAGGAGGAGACTTTCGCTTTGTACATGTGTTGGAATTCTCTAGCTTGCCGTCTTGACCCTCTGTGCAAGGACATCAGTGTGGATCAGAGCATTTGACGAGGTGGGCTTGTTGGAGTTTTCTTAGTTTTTTTTTTTCTTTTATTGTTTGATGGCTTGGGTTCTTTCACTTGCGTTCCTGTTCCCGGTTCCTGTGCTATTCCAGGACCTCGTCAGAGCTGCTTAGCCCCTGTTGAAAGTAAGCATGCTCTTCTTTTAGCAAGGCACAGTCCACTGAAAAGGTTAAGTTCAGATTTTCTTAATGGTTTTTGGCAACCTACAGTACACACACATAGACAGTGAAAACAGAGCACATGTAATCATGTTGTCATTTTTATCAACCTCAGGATTTTATTGTAGGGAGTTGTAGGATTTGTGTTTTGCTTCCTCACATCGAATGTGTGTAAAGTCTTCCCTCTCAGGGGGGCTCAACTGAGCCTTATTTGGAAATTGCAGCGTGGAAGAGTCATAAAAAGTATAATATGCATGCAAACAGGTGCCGAAAGAGCATTTAAGACATTTCCTCCAGGGAAAATTGAGCAGATCAGTGTCCTTCTCAGTTATTATGGAACATGAGTTCCTTCTATATGCAGCCAGATTCCTCAAAATCCTTCAAGAATTTTCATAGTTACATTTCCACGCTCCCTGGTTTGAAGCAGGGGAAACTTAAACTGGCTTCTCCAGAGAAAGAGCTAAATATAAACAAATGAACAATGGAGGTGTTGTTCCCGGTGATGGCATGGCCTGGCAGCAGGGGGAGGAGATCACTTGGGTGTTGATGTTGTCAGCTGCAGGAGTTATCAGATCACGTATATCTGCATGATGTCATTGCAAGGCGAGGCAAGCTGGGGAATGCGGCATGAAATGAAGAACGTGACTGGTCTCCAATGAAATATGATGACCTTGATGAAAACCTTGGTTCCTTGTGAAGGACTGTTTCCTTAGTTGCTCTTTTCAGAGTATTGACAATATCGGTGTGCTTCAATACAGTTAGCTTTTGCAGAGATAAAACAAAAGTTGAGCGGAGAATAGACGTGTTATAACAATAACTTGTACTTAAGATTAAATCAGGTACAGCAGCAAATAGAGAATCACTTGAGATGGACAGTATCTATATTTCTATTAAGAAAGTCTACCTCATTTACTCTGGAAGCGTGATTCACTGGGTAGTGTGATGAGGAGAGATCTGACAGCAGACTGATGTGGACAGGTGGAGGGACACACACACACACACACCAGAAGACAACAGAAGGGAAATGATGTTACCCAAAATAGCACCTCCCCTCAATCAGCAGGGAGACAGCGTGCCAGCATGAGGGTATTTGTCCACTCCAGCTTTGTTGTTGGTCTCGAGTAGCAGAGTAGCAGCACATGTCCGAAGTTCCTTCATCTGGAAACTCTGCAGTGTGTTAGCAGCAGAAACAGGTCAGTGTGGCACATTTAGTCGCCTCTCTACTCGCTCTCTATTCCCGGCTTTTTGTTACATGTGAAAACTTTAATACGAGTTCTGGTGTTTTACTGAGTTGCTGAAGTAAGGTCTGCGGTAAAACTGTATGAGCAAATCACATTAATCTTGCCCATGTTTCATCTAAATATGGCCTTAAATGTTTTCATTGAATTTCCAGCAAAGGAGTAAAAGTTGAAACATTTGCTTGAGGTGAATTCAATCACTTCACACTATCACTTAATCTATTTAGGATTGATTTGTCTTTTTGCCTCTATGTGGCTCAGTACAAATTGATTTTCAGATTCACAGATGATGTTACGAAGCCTGTCACATCTTACATTTGTGTCATCCCAGCACAATATTGGAGGAGGAGAAGCTCCAGCAAAAGGAGAGGAACAGGATGGAGATGAGGAGGCAGGTCACAGTCTCGTGGGACTCTGGAGGATCTGATGAAGCCCCACCTAAAGTAAGATGAGTATGTGCAACATGTGTTGGTAGCACTTTGTATACCCTTGTATACCCGTAATTTGCAGTGTGAGTAACCGTTACCTCGCTTTTGTTGGCGTTACTGGGATATATTGTCTCTTGTCTTCATTGTATTGGACTGTGTTCTAACTGGAACATCTGACAGCTAATGCTCAGGTGATTTTCATGGCACAAGCCTTAACCCTTCAATCAGTCATGAGGATTTGACATCCATACCAGATATTAAAGATAATGAAAGAGATGGCTTTATGAATTACTTTATTCACGAGCCATCGAGTGAATGCTCTAAAATCTGTTGCTTGTGCTCGTGAACCTGTATACCCCCACCTCCATTCCACCCAGAATGCTGCCATTCCACCCCCTCTGCTTGTTGCCCCAGCTGCTGGCTGCTTCATCTTGATGCACTGTGCCCCCTTTAACCACCATCCCCCCTCTACCTACATTCTGCCCTTCCTATTCATTAACTGCGTCATCTGGCGGCAACGAAAGTTGTTTCAGTCGCATAGAGGGTGAGGACATGTTTTCCTGAAAGAAACTGTGATTGCAGCATGAACAATAAAGAAGAGGGATAGACTTACAAATTCTGTCAGAATCTTATTTGTCCCTCACTGTCTCAATTTGTGGCACTTATTGGCATACAGCAATCACTGAATCTGGGAATAAACATCTCAACATCTAGATCAGAGCAGATGGAGACATTGGAGGTATTCAATGACATTGTTGTCGACCGTATAACCTCTTGTTTCCCCTTGACCCTGCAGTTAAAAATAGTCTTCATCTAAGTAAGCACAACCTTCCCCCAACTCTGACATTAATGTCCATTACAATAATAGTCTGTTGTGCAATCACAGAGACGGTTTTTAAGCGCCAGTAGTTGCCTATGCATTATTGCTGGTTTATGAAGTAAACATCACATGCAATGTCCTGTAAACAGATAACCAGTTTTTTGTGGTAAAGCACTGTTCTATGACAAGGTCAACTTGTCAGAGGTAAAATTGCAACGAAATAGCAAATACGTGGTCAGAGTCAAAACATTTCCAAACCAATTATTGTTAATTTGAATTATCTCTGAATTGTCTTATCCTGTTATCATTTTACTCTCTGTCTGTCCCACTTCTGCTTCCATTTGTCTGTCTGTTTGCAGCCCAGCCGCCGCCTCCCCCTACAGCCAAGCATCAGTCTGGATTGTCTGTCTGATTCCCTTCCTCCTCCTCCTTCACACCATCCCCAACTTCACAACCAACTGTTTGATTCCCAGCCTTCCCTCTGTTTTCAATATCCTTCATCTCCCAAGGGCCGCCCTCTCCTCCCTAGTCCCACATCATCACTGTCTTACTGTCACCAGCTCTCATCTTCTCTCAATCACCACTGCATTCCTCACCACCTCTCACCTGCTTCCCAATCATCATGCAGCTCCCTCCTCTCCCCGTCTTTCCTTCCCATCCTTTCCCAATCACATTCTAATCACAGCAGTGGACAAAATGTCTCGAATAGCAACAGCCAAAGTCTATCGTCTAGTTTCCCCCATGGATACAGCACTGAGCCGTGCAGTCTTATCTGCCGAGGCTGTCTTTTCCAGCCCCAGCACCAGCACCCAACTGGACTGCCATGTATGAGGCCCCCAGTGGGCTCTCTGCCTTGTATAGACACAGACCCCCCTCCTCTGGCCCCTTATGATCCTCTGTCCTCCTCTAACCTTCGTGGACCCACCATACACCATGAAGGCTCCTTCTCACCCCACCCTGAATGTCTCTCCCAGACCCCCCCCACACAGCTGAAGGCAGGTGGCTCAAAACCAATCCAAGTCTCTGTGAAATTTTGTTGTGATTTAGGCAAGGAATTAGGTGTGTATGGGAAAAAAAGTTGCGACTACCACTGCAGAGAGGAGGGATTGAATATGGAGGGATTACTTGTTGAGTGGAAGATTTACCAGACAGCAAACTACCTGGCTCAAAAAAGTAACATAATTCAGTTGTAGATACTTAAAATTCTGTAAGTGTATGACACTGTTAGATCCTCATTTTCATCTCTGAGGTATGCACCACTGTGCATTTGTCCTAAAGAGGTATATGACCACTTAAGAACTTTTAGTTCAATAGAGATGGATTGAATTACATTGAAAAGAAAATACTACAAGTGTCCCTCCTCTTGATGCAGTACAAAGTCTATTTCTCTTAACAATGTAGCAATCTTTTGGATGTCGTATCCTAACACCAACTATCTTTGACTTAACGTCCTAAATCTCATGATCGTTACTAGTGCCTGATTTAAAGGAGACTCTGTAATCAGCATGCCCACACTCACATTTGGACCTGTCTGCCCTGCTGTGTGATAATGTTCCTGTGCAATACGTGCTGTAATTTGTGTTTTGTCTCAGTTGAGTGTCGATATGTGCTCACGTCCTTGGGTAATCCCACCCTATTTTTAGCCCACTGACGATCTCTCTTGTAAATGCAAATTCCTTTCTGGAAGCAGTCCATGCCAGGCTCCAACCCAGGTCATTGTTGGTCATGAGAGGATGTCGGTGATTGGATAGTCTTGCTATGTTGTAGTTGATGCCACTGGTGATTGTTTCACCAATGTTGTGTTGAAACGTATAGTATTTCTTGAATATCAACTGGCAGCAACACTGAGACAAAAAATACACTGGAAAAAAAGAGCACTGATTTACTCTTCAAGCAGCAAATAATGATTAAGTTTTGTAGTGTTTCCTCACAGTCTATACTGATAGGAAATTGGTCTCAGAGATATTGAGGCTTTATCCCTTTGAGCTTCCATGCAGCCATGATGTCACTCGGCGCTGACTGCAGTGTCCACCTCATCCAAGGCATCCAGTCTATCTCCATGTTGTCTGTCTATCTGTCTGAACGTTTGAAGAAGCTCTCATCTTGTCATTGTCTGCCCTGTCCTGTCTTCCTCCCCACCTCCACTTTGTCATCTTTCGCTCTTTTCTTTGTGTCTTTCCTGTTGGAGATGTGGTTAAGACAAAGCTACAGTGAGAGCCTGTGGAAGATAGAGGTTACATCCTCATGCACACTTCCATACCCATAAGATAAGTTCTCAGTCTGAGACAGGTCCATTAATGTCCTGTAGCAGCATCTTAACCAAGCCACCCAGACCCCTTGAGAGGAGGAAAGAGTGTGTGTTCACCTAGCACATCTGCTTGCTGCGGAAGCTGACTTCTCTGACATTAGCTGTCCCAAACACTCTTTTCGTGGTTATCTTGAATGGTCTTAAACACTTCTATATATTTCATACTTGCTTGTCACATGCATGTCTTGCCGCCTACCATCACATGCATGTCCTGTGATTGTAGGCGAGATGTTTGGTGAATTAGCAGCCTGTCTGCCTTACGCCTAAACCCTATGTGTCTGTCCACACACACTCCATCCCTTGCCATTGACATGTCACAGCTGTTAATATTTATAACATATAGACTCATTTTCCGTTAAGTTTCTCTTCCACTGACAGCTTGCAGCCCGGTGATATATGTACTGTATGTGTGTGTTTGTTGGTGTGTACGAGGTGAAGGGGGTGTGACAGATAAATACCCAATCACACAAACAGCTCTTTGGGTTTTTGTGTGTCGATCTGTGTGATGCCTTATCTGCAATGTTGAGACAGTAAGGTTTTAATATGGACACACGTAAACTTAAGTGATCTCTCTCCCTGTTTGTGATTGTCTCCATCCCCTTCTTCACTCTCTGATCTCCCTTGCCCTTTGTCTTTTTTGACACTCCCCCTGCTCTCTACCACTTTCTATTTACTCTGTCCTTCCTTTTCTGTTTTTTAGCCCAGTCGACCAGGGTATCCAAGTCCTCGCTCGAGTGATGGCTTTTTTCCAAGTCCTCAGCATCCTGGACACTACCAGGTAACAAATAGTAAATACAACTTTATTTGTCCCTGCATGATTGGATGCCAGACTAATCCTTTGTTCTCGATCACAGATTGCGGGGTACCCCGGCCCACACACACTCCCCTCAGTGCCCAGTGCCCTCTACCCCCCTCAGGCTGCGATGGTGGATACACACCATGCACACACACACCCTCGCTACCATGTCCATGCTCATGCACAGCACCTTCCCCAGCCCCATGGGCAGGATATGGCACTCTGGGGCTCTGTGCCAGAGGTAAGCAGTCAGTCTGAGACCAACTCATACTAACAAAAGTCCTTGTCCTACCAATGTGGCTGGATCTTTAAGGATCTTTGTTCACATACAAGATCCCTGGATTCTTAGATACATCACAGCATGCTTTGAACTGGCTTGCTGCCGATCTCTGTTCTGAATCAATTGATTTCAGTTTGCTACCTACAGTATTTCAGTTCATCATCTCATCTGTCTGGTGCTCGTGTTTGTGTTTCCATATCTTTTGTGCGTGTGAATGTGTGCGTGTGTATATGTATGATACAATCCATCTATGTCTACCTTTCTGTTGCTACTTTGATTTTCGTGTCTTTGTCTGTATGCCTGTGTGCACGAGTGTGTGCAGGACAGAGCAGTAGAAATGCAGTGTATAGACCAACAGTGCCTGTTAATGAAAGAACAGCTGATGATGCAACAACAGCAGATGGAGGAGGATCAGAGATGGCTGGAGCAGGAGGAAAGGCTGCTGGTAAAACACATGCACAAGAATGCACCCACACATAGGCACAAACTCTCAAATAATCCCAACCCAACCACAAAGTTCATGATTAAACACACATTCATTAACTTCATCCATCTTTCAATTTTGACACAATTGTGACACAATTTCTACGCCGTTGTGTCTGTCACTGCTGCAGCTGTGACAAACCATCCAGGTCTTTGTCGTTGAGATATTTATTTCACTATCATTGAATATTGATTCTGAAGATTCAACAGTGAATATCTGAATTAAAAGTGTCTCCTTCAAACCACATTTCTAATTATAGTGTTGACTTGTTAACGGCAGAACTCACGTCGGCGATAGGCAGATGGTGGTTTGGGAAGTATGTTTGCCAGAATTTGGGATAAAAATGGCCATTTCAAGTTTTTTTCATGCATTTGTGTGTGTGCATTTACTGGTGCAGGTGTGGCTTTAGTGAATTCCTGGCTAATGATAGGTTAAGAGAATCTGTCAGGCCAGTCAACAGCTTTTGACCCTACTACTTCTAAGCAGTCAAGGGGGTAGGTGTGTGTGGGAGGGGGGGTATAGGGGATGCGAGGTGTACGTGTGGGCACACATGCTTGAATCATGGTGTTGTCACTAGAGGGAGGGCCAAGAGGTAGCGGGGGGAAAAGTACAAAAAGAAAGTTAGAAGAAAAGGGTGGACTCGCAAACACTCACTCTGATGGCTCACTGGCAGTGTTTCTCCCTCCTTCTCCTTCCCCTCCCTTCCTCTCGTGCGTCAGAGCCTCATATAAGTCTGCCAGAGGCAGGAGTCGAATCTGAATTCTTCTCTTGATGAAGCTGCTGGCACATGCAAGGATACACTCACTCACACATACATACAAAGAGGTTCAGAGGTATTCAGAGAGCTCCAGTCAGTCCAGACAATTGCAACACAGATGGGCGCTTACAACTAACTGGACAGCTTTGATGAACACCCTGGCAATGCTGGTCTTCAAGTCCTGTCTCGGGAAACTGGTAGGCAAGGGAATGAGTATTTGTGTGACACAGAGAGGGAAGAGATTCTGTTTAGTGGCTTAACTTAGAGGGATGGCTTTGTCATGTTGAAATGCAGAAACTTGCAGCAGCTGAAGTCTGTGTCCATGTGGTGGCATTCTTATTTTCCTTTTGGTATTGAATCACTCACTCGTGTGTGTGTGTGTTTGTGTGTGTGTGTGTGTGAGGGAACCTTTGCTTTTTTATGTCCCTCCATGTACAGTTGAAATGTTCTTAGGAAAGTTGCATAGCGAAGAAAAATAGGACAGAATTTGGACATAGTCTTGTCTGCTATTGACCTAAAACAAAATGAATGTATCTGCATGTATATCCATGTGTGTGTCTTTAGAAACCAGATACCAGGAGCTCACGAGGGAGTCTGGACAGAGATGAGCTGCCGCCACCGGTAAACCCCTTTGTCCCTCTCCCTCCTGTCTCGTCCTCCGCTCTTTCAATCTTAGCCAAGTTTTTAAATGTGTGTCAATTCCTGTGTCCTGCGTGTTAGTAAAATTTTTCCCCGAGTAGAATATGTAGGATATGTGCTCGACTCCAAGCTGGGGTCTGAGAGGAGTTGGATTGATAAGATAGTGCTCGAAGGGAAGGAGATGGGGGAGTTTCCAGCCAAATGTGGAGGATGTCTGCCAGAAATACATATCTGACCCCAAGTGTGTTTGTTTTGATTGGGGATGGGGAAGATCTATAGGGCAGGAAGCAGCCCATGAGGTCAGTATGTAGAGGTCGGCGGATTCCCACAGCATCACTGGATTATTATATGTGCTGCTGCACTGAAACACAACAGCTGTTGTGCTGCACCTCTCACCCTTTACCATTTAGTCGGACATGTCATGCGAAAGATAATTAATCAGCTGCCAAAAAGATACAGCATCTGCAAGTTACTTAACAGTGCATTTGCCAGGGCAGGTAGAGAGCAAAACTGAGTTCACATCACAAATACATTTGTTTCCATTATTTCAAATAGCTGAGATGATGTGCCTTGTACATGCAGAGATACAACAGTGGCAAAATATACATAATTCTAGCCACAGCAGTGGCCAGGTTGGGGCCCAGTGTAATCTGGTCCTGACACTAGATCCGGTCAAACACTTGTGTTGTATGTTACTTATTTTCACAAATGCCAGCAAACGTTGCTGCGAGAAGATATTTCTGTCTGGCCTCTTCATCTGGCAGCTTGTGCTCCTCCTCCTCCTATCATTGAATGTCTGTGGTTTGTGGTGGGAAAATTCTTCCTTGTTTTGTGTGTGGTGCTGTAGTATTTTGCGTGTCAGTGGTTGTCAGACCACAACATTCCTATGGCATAGAGACTTTCTGTGCTGCCTTCCCTCCGTCCACACGTAGAATACATTTCAACAGTGTTCAAGAATAAGTGATAACACAGCAACGTAAACATGTCAACACCTCTTGGTATATGGGCAGGCTGTCAAATAATCCAATGCTTAGCAACACTCAATCATCTTTTTCCGCACATTTTTTTGCCAGTGAAAGACCAACGAGTAAACACACTGCTTATGTGCATGATGCTTATATCGTGTGTCAGGGAAAGAATCACATTTCCCTCGAGACTTTCATTAACAGCCTGTGGGTGTTACTTGTGACTATGTGTGTGCATGTGGTGGTGGTTAGATAATTCTAAACTCTTGTTTTGCTGTTGTTCTGTGCAGACAGGAAACCAGCATATATACCAGCCCGTTGGCAAACCAGGTAATGGACATGCCCGCTCCCGTCTCAAATTACAGTCTCATATCCACTGTTGTTCAATTTGGTTTTCCCTTCATCTCTCAATGTATGTATTTGGATTTGAAACACATGTCTGTACAGACAGTTCTGTAGATCCTCTGCTCTCTGTGGGGTAGACTTTACAGTCTGTTGCCATAGTGCAGGGATGCCCACACTTATTTTGCTCACAAGCTTTTTTGGCTCTACTTTCAAAATGGCCCAGTCAAACACACACACACACACACACACACACACACACACACACACACACTAACACACACACACATATACTGTATATATATATATGTATATATATGTAGAAAAGACCCCCTAATGCTGACACGCCTACCTCGAGCGTACACAATACTGATAGAGTCTTACCGGCTCGGATGTCGCCCGGGTCAACAAGGTCCGCGTCAATTGCCAGGGAACCAGGGCAATCTGATGAGAAATGAGCTACTGGCGCAATACACCATTGGACGAGGGCGGAAAATATGGAATTGTTGGCCGCTACTATACGTGCAATCCCAGAGAGAGGGGATATATGCAGAGAATGTGGGAACAATTGTATCTTCGAAACCCACAATCACGGTTTAACAAGAAACAGTTGCTAGCTCAGAGCTCCAACATCCATAATCGAAAGCTACTGTCACAACTAGAGATTGATGAGATACAACAACAATTCTACGGCAATGGGGAGCCAGGACACAAGGTCAGCAGGGGGATGTCATCACCCCCCCCTACAATTCGAGATTCGATACCAAGCCCCAATAGATACCAACAGAGCAGAGCAATACAAGAGCAAAGAAGATCGTGAATCAGATAGAGTCCTAGAGCCCCTGTAGAGCCCCTGAGTTGTCAAGTACCCTCAGAAGATCTACTAGCAGATGTGAATGGGGCTCTGAAGGCAATCCCTACAGAAACCATCACTGATACCAACAAGCTGATACACATTACAGCAACAGTAATCCTTCCTTGAGATGCCTGGGTGCAAGTTGGATGATAACACGGGACATAACCAGCAATACCCGGCATGGAAGAGATGGCTAGAGGCCAAAATAAGGGCAACACAGAGAGGAGTCAGCCAGCTAGCAGAGCTGCAGAAAGGGAACATGGTGAATAAAGAGGTGCTTTAGAAATACAACAAGCTCTTGAAACTGACAAACAGAGACTAACAGCTCCGGCCATCCGGTTGAAGAGATACACTAATGAGGCAGAGGCGAGGAGAATAAACAGGGTGACCCAGCCAAGGTGTACGCTCAGTGGCAGGGAAATACCAACAGACCAGACCAGAACTCGATGGGGATGTGGAAGACAAACCTAGAGGCCAATTCAAAGCCGATCGCCCAAGTCGCATCAAGTGCGGCATATACCAAGGAGACGCACTGTCACCACTGCTGTTCTGCATAGTGGTGGTCTGAACCCCCTCAGTCAGATCATCGCAAAGAGTGGCTACGGATACCAACTCCGTAATGGGGCGACAATCAGCCATCGACTGTACATGGATGACATAGAGCTGTAGGCAAGAAATGAGAAAAAAATCGACTCACTGATCCATACCGCCAGGATCTACAGCAACTACTTGTATATCGGGATGTCATTCAGGCTGGACCAGTGTTGCCGGATGATTTCCAAGAGGGGCAAGATGATCAAAACTGAAGGGATCAACCTACCAGAGGGCAACATAGGAGATATCCAAGACAAGTACCTTTGTATCCCACAGGCTACTTGAATCAAGAGGAGGCCACTAGTCAGCCATAACCAAATATCTCCAGAGAGTGAGGAAGGTCCTAACGAGTCAGCTGAATGGTAGAAACAAGGTCCGTGCCATCAACATGTATGCAATACCAGACATCAAATACCCAGCAGGCATCATTAACTGGCCAAAGGAGGAAACAGAAGCCACAGACATAAAGACAAGAAAGCTCCTCTCAATGCAAAGAGGGTTTCATCCCAAGTCCAGCACCATGAGACTATACACAAAGCGGAAAGAGGGAGGCTGAGGACTAGCGAGTGTCAAAGCCACAGTCCAAGATGAAACATCGCAAATCAAAGAATACATCAAGAAGATGGCTCCAAAGGACGAGCTGCTAAGCAAATGTCTCAAACAGTAGAGGCGCGATGAGTGTGCAAGAGATATAGAGCAGGTGACCTTGAGGGAAATACCCCTACATGGCATGTACCATGACCAAATCGAGGAAGTGGCTTACATCAATAAGACCTATCAATGGCTGGAAAAGACTGGACTGGCAGACAGCACATAGGCACTGATCATGGCAGCACAAGAACAGGCCCTGAGCACCAGAGCCATAGAAGCCAGGATCTACCAGAGTAGATCAGACCCAAGGTGCAGGCTGTGCAAAGTTGCCCCTGAGACAGTCAAGCACATCATGGCAGGGTGTAAGATGCCAGTTGGTACAGCGTACATGGAGAGGCACAACCAAGTGGCTGGAATAATGTACAGAAACATCTGTATGGACTGGAAGTATCCAAGTCCCGCTGGGCCCTACCACAGAAGATGGTAAAGAACAACAGGGCCAAGGTACTGTGGGACTTCAGCATCCAGCCTGACAAACAGTTCCTGGCTAACCAACCGGACATTGTGGTGGTAGACAAAGAGGACAAGAGAGCGGTGATGATAGATGTGTCAATACCAGCAGATGCCAACATCAGAAAGAAGGAGCTCGAAAAGGTTGAGAAATACCAAGTGTTGAAAGAGCAGCTGGAGCAGATGTTGAAGGTAAAGGCTAGCGTAGTCCCCCTGGTTGTTTGAGCACTCGGAGCAGTGACCCCCAAACTGGGAGAGTGGCTCCAGCAGATCCCAGGAACAACATCGGACGCCTCAGTCCAGAGGAGCGCAGTCCAAGGGACAGCTAAGATCCTGCGCAGAACCCTCAAACTCCCAAGCCTCTGGTAGAGGACCCGAGCTTGAGATAAAAACCACCCCAAGGGTGGTGAGGGAGAACATTTTTTTATTGTTCTTTCATGGGTATTAATGTTAACAGCTCCTCTTTTGCACACCATCCAAGTAAGAACGCACAGCTGGTCTGTGTCTCTCACGTCCGTAGATTCGTCCAACTGTCTAATTACAGTAACAAAATTGCTGTTAGCAACCTGCAATGTCCGTCCAAAGCTGCTGTAACGGTTCTTCTTGACTGCTCAACAACTTTAATAGAAGATGATATTTATGCATTGTTTTTGTTTTTTTATTTTGTTTTCAAGTCTTTCATAGTAGTTCCTTTACCTCTCTCTCTTAGCTGACTTTGCGGTGGGGAGTCGGTATCTTAGCGTTTATGGTCAGATCGAAAATGCCGCTCCACATCCTCCTTAGGTAATTATTAAACTTGGTATTGCCACGGTAGACTGACAGATGAGGCAAACACATTTCGAAAATGACATAGTGAAAGAAAGTCCTCCTCCCTTTCAGTATGAAAGTGACTCGTTTTTGGCCTCTGACTTGGCCCCCCCACTCATTTTTATACCCTTTCTGAAGTTAGAGAGAAAAAACAAGGGGTAAAAAGTGGAGGCTCCATTTGGAAGCTTGTTAGTTTTGCTGCACTTAGTGCTTTTAATTGAGCGTGCAGAGTGAATTAAGTGCTGTCCTTTTTTTTTTTGTTTGTTTGTTTTTTTTAAACACTGCTATGCAATCTACCCACACTGCCTTTGTGATCGACTGGTTGCATTAGATGCCATAGTGCAACGAACCTGATGTTGAAAGTTGAAGTTGCCAGCCTGAGTGTAACATAAAGAAAGTTTGTGCCTCTCACACAGTTCATCAGTTGAGCTTTGCTCCTGATGTGTTCAATAAAACTGTATTGACAAATATAAAAGTCAATTGATATATTCATATGTGTACATTTATAAATTTCAATGGACATGTGAATGTCATTCCACCAGAACTTTCAGCACCACCTAAGAAACCTCCCCGACCTGGGGCCCCCAGCCATGTGGGCAGCTTGGCCTGTCTCAGCTCTGGAGACAGTTACAATGATGGAGTGAAGGTAGCCCCCCATACACACATAAACAAACATACACACACACACACACACACGTATGCACACACACAAGTCTAAACATGTTTCCAATGCAGTTAACCATTCACAGACAGGATGTTACATTTGCTACTGAATACACACTTTATACCCACCATTAATATCTTCTTCATCCTCCCCTCCTTTGGCTGCTCTCTTTCTACCCTCCCTTCCTCCTCCTCGTCTTTTTTTCTTCTCCATCTCCCCTCCCTCTTCCCTCTATGTTGACCCCTAGCCCTGGCGGGTAAGCGATACACTGCCTGTGCGTGTTTACTGTGAGTCCTGTCGACTTGTTGCCGATCATGCCTGGGGTTCATCTGGCTTTGTCCCTCTCAATTTCACATCCTCTGATTCTTTAAATGTCAACTAATGCAATCCGACAATAAGCTGTATGTGGGTGTGTGTTGTCATTTTCTAGTTCATCTTTGTCTCAAGACAGAAGAATGTATGTTGTATTATCTCCAAACTATTCTCTACTTTAAGAGTCAGACACACTCTCAGCACTGACAGCACTCAAAGCAAGCTTATTTCAGTTGAGGGTCATCAAAGGCTCTCCTCTGCTGGACTGTTGTCATGATCCTATTTGAGGTTGATCACAACCCTGGTGAATAAGGTTAAAGATCAGAGCCCCCCAGCTTGATTCTGTCACTGCCATCATTAATCTGAGTGTTGGTTATAATGATGCTAGTGCCACCCACCGACTGAGGAATTTTCCCTCTTGCATTTGTTTTGACAAACTGGCTTTGCACTGCCATCCTGTGGTCAAACATGTACTAACACACGACATGACTGTTGGTCTGCTCACTGGCTCACTGTGACATTCATTTAAAATGTAGTTTTCAACATCCTCCTACTGCCGACCTCACAGTCAGAGGAGACACTGAAGACATTTCACTGATGAGAGCATCCAGAGCAAAGTGCAGAGGATGAGGAATGGCTGAGCTCAGCACGATTCGCTCACATCTGAATGTTGCAGCAGCCACACTGGCATCTGCTCTAATGCTTGTAGCGGCATTTGAAGAAAATGTGCATATGTGTGTGGGTGGCATCTTCACTATCTTGCTTTTTCTTGTTTTTTGTTCCCTTCGGTGAAGTGAGCCCCGTCAACTCCTGCAACCCATTTCTTAGCTCAGTCCCTCATTGCTCTGTTTTCACGTTGCTCCAGCTGCAGCCTCAGGAGATCAGCCCTCCACCCACAGCAAACCTAGACCGCTCAAATGACAAAGTGTACGAAAATGTGACTGGACTGGTCAAGGCTGTGATTGAGATGTCCAGCAAGATCCAGCCCGCTCCCCCAGAGGAATATGTCCCCATGGTCAAAGTAATGCAAAACTCGCCCCAGACTTTCCACTCTTGTTGTCCAGCCTCCAACCAGTCTGACTCCTTGTGCGTTTGTGTGCATGTGTCTCTTGTCTTGCAAGGATGTGGGCCTTGCTTTGAGGACGTTATTGGCTACAGTGGACGAGACTATTCCACAGCTCCCAGCCAGTACACACCGGGAGGTGCGCCCACTCACTTATGCTTACATAAATATTTATTGAGTAATGTAATGGCTCTTTGCTCAGTCCAGCTGAATGAATCCAGACACTTTGTCGCTCACTCCTCTGTGAATTTAGCTTATCTCTGCTGCTTCTCCTCAGATTGAGATGGCCCAAAAGCTGCTGAACTCCGACCTGGCTGAGCTAATTGCAAAGATGAAATTGGCCCAACAATATATGATGACAAGGTGGGTATTAGATAAAATACAAATATATATAAAATACAATATAATGTATGTAGTAAATGGACTTTGTGTGTGTCTCAGCCTCCAGCAGGACTATAAAAAACAAATGTTGACGGCAGCTCATGCACTCGCTGTTGACGCCAAGAATCTACTGGACGTCATCGATCAGTCGCGGCTCAAGATGATGGCCCACTCCCGCCCGCACTAGAGGCTCTGCTGCAATCCGTTATTCCAGACACAGTGTTGTGGTGCTCACCATCACCTCAGCGGGACAGAGGATACTCCTAGCAGAGTGGCGCTTGGAACATGACTGCCCATGTGAGAGAGGAGGGAGCCCAACCGCCTGACAACTTGAGGGACTGGCCTCTCAATTGCTCTGACTCAAATTGCAGGGTCTGAATCAGCCACTCGGCAGCTTCCGACTCTGCCAGGGTGAGGAAGCAGTACAGTGAAGGATGAGGATGGCTGCACTCAGTGAAGAAGGTGGAGGAAACACTATAACGAGCAATTTGGAGCTCTTGCCATAGTCATCGTGGAATCCAGATTCTGATTTGTCAGAACTGGATTCCATTACGATTGCATCTGGTCTATGACATATCTGCATGAAGCTCTAAATGTGAACCCCCAGATACCCCAGATGTCATTCTTCAACTCATCCTCCATGCTGCCACAGCACGGTGCGCCAGTTTGGCAATCGCTCTCTGCAAATCCACTGTAAAGATTTAATCTTTTCAGCCATGATCACAGACACATCGAGCCCGCAATGGCCCCTCACTTCTTTTCCTGCCTCTCCTCCGCATTTTATTTATAGACTGAAATTACAGAGGAGGTGAAGGAAAGGAGAAATGGAAAGGGCAGACTGAAAGCCAGGTGCCGGCTGGGGAAACTGGCCTGTCCTGCCCCCTGGTCTCTTTTCTCTCCTCCACTTAGATCGCTGTCTCCCTCACTCCTGCAGTCTTCCTAATCTCCACCGACCTCAGCAGGTTTCAGAGACACCAAACTGTGAAGAATTCAACTGAGTCTGTCCTTGCTCACACTTTCGGTTTCGCATGTCATGTTTTTTGAGTTTCCCTTGCCGTTTTGAGTAAGGCCTTGCTCTGAGATCTTTCTCTAATTGGGAGGCAGTTTGCAAATGGAAAATCTCTGAGACTGATGTGGTGGATCCTAATGACATTGTCCAATTGAATATGAGAGGGAGGACAGACATAGTTGCTAATCATCATGGTGGATGGGACTGTGTTGGTCCACTCTGTGTTTCCTGTCCAGTCTCCTCAGGTCCACCCCTCGTTTCTCCCTCAAAATGGACACACTGACTCAGAGATAAACACGGACAGCTGGAAACCTTTGTGCTTTGACGTCCACATATATGTCAGTTGTCCAACATTAGAAATGAATTAAGTGTCTCCTGGGAAAACTAACATGCACACCAAATGTGGAGCCATGGGACTTGAACACATAACACTGGAGTGAACACACGCACGCCTCTCTTTGTTTATACTGACCATACACACTGCTACATGAGTTGGACGGTGAATGTTTGCTAATGGAATGATAAACAATAGAGGAGAGCATATTTGCACAGCACCAAAAAAAGAACACATTTTTGACCCTATTTTACCCAGATTTGATTTCCATGTTTATCAAGCATCAAATCTATCAAATATCTGTGTTATAGGGATTAAAATAATCTATTTTATCTTGTAGTTGTTGGTAAACTTGCCCATGTTGGTATATTGTGAGCTGTACAGGACGAGTACTAGTGAACACTGGTTTTTATTTTGTTTGCCAGGCTGACCCAGCTGTTGTCACGTAAGAGGAAGAAAAGAATAGAATAAAATCACATCAAACTGAATTGCAGAGTGTTGACTTTTTTTTTCTTTTTAATTTATACAGAATCTGTTACAACATCGCACCAGTGATCATCATATGATCTCTGTCTGGACTCATTCAATCCGCCACGAGGTTATGTTGGAGTGAAAAGTTCAAACGGAGCCAGGGCTGTTTGCATAGGGGTCGTAAAATGCACTTTTATCTAATACGGTGTCCTCATTTTAATGTCGATGATCCAACTTATTATTTGGAAACCAAGTAATTTCCCAATAATTCAATGATGTACAAAACCCAGCGGAGATCCTTCTGGATCTGTGTCAAAAAATACAAAATTTGTTCCAAATATGAATACAAGGTAAATATCATCTAATCTCAGGCAGACTACAAATGCTCCTCTCTGAAATGAAAGGGTGTCACCAAGCACAGAGACACAAATCAGTTGACATTACTCAACTTCATTTAAAGGCAATGAAAAAAGCCATTCACACTATTTCTGTCTTTGAAGGACACACGTTGTGGGAGCAGTTTCACAGTGTGTCCGAGGCCATGCTTTTTGTCTCAACTATGTTAGCAGTTTAGAAATGCTCAAAAATACAAGGGATTAGCAGCGAGCTTGTCCATATTTGAAACTTAACATGAGAATTTGAACTAGTAACAAAGACAGGGCTATCCTCTGATGGCGGAAATAAAGCAAAAGAAAGCGAAAAAATATAGCGCGAAGCTTCATCAGAGTAGAAACGGAGGAGGCCAAAAGCTGGGTACATTACGGTTGACATGTGATGTCGTTTTACTTATCATTGATATTGATTATGATTATTTGCCCATCACAACTGATTGCCCAGTCACTTATGACTCCATCCGTCCTTAGCCTTGATCTGCTCTGCAAATCCTTTTATTCTGACCAATGGTTGTTACTGGGTCTTGAGTTTCTTGTGTGTCGCAGACTCGTGTGCCCGACCCTTCAATGTGTAACACCTGTTGATAAAAAAGAAAACAAAGAGCAATTTGCTGAGGATTTTGTATTTTTAGGGCTGCGACGACACAAGCAGGCAAAAAATTAATTGCACCTAAATAGCAAACACAATCACCATACAAAGAGCGGCCTCATATGGCCTCAGGCGAAATAACCAAGACTCAAGAGTTTTATTAGCCACATGCTCATTGGATGTGCGGTGATAATAGTTGTGAAATGTGCACATTTCTGTGTGTGTATGGACCAATAAGCACGTATTACAATAAACAATAACATTTCATATTTGTATGTTTGTTTATGTATGTTTGTGTTTGTTAATCTTTTTTTTAAGTCTGGCTTAAAAATTCAAAACTGCCTGTGTTTTTTTTGCAGTAGCAATGGGCTAAATCATGGTACATTAATGTGTGAGCGACTCCACATTCACCAACACATTCAACTCTAATGTCATCTCACTGTATCTCTGTAAACATTTTGTTGTCTTGTGCAGTGGTTATGTGCGCCTTTATACCTGCACTGGTAGAGGTAGAGGAGGAATAGGAGCTCGTCTCTGAAGCAGGAGAGCTGATGAGAGGAGGACAGGGATCCAGAATAGAGGTGCGGGGCGCAGGAGCACAGATCCGCGATCAGGGTGTTCACTCCCTGATAGGACAGACAAGGATCAGAGACATACGGAGAGTCGCCACAGAATGATGTGATGTGAAAACTATTCAGTAATGGCAAACATCATCAGGCATACGCACCCTGTACATCAACACCGCCCCCTGCAGGTGGTCTACTGACCTTAGCTTGGAGGTGAAAAACATGAAACAATTAATGTGCTGCAAAGCAACAATGAAATGATCCTCTTTTGTGGCTTGAGAGACAATTGCACCTTATTGTTGATGAAAAGTTGAGGCACCATCGAAAGGAAACCAAAAGCATAAACACCTGAGTGGTGACAGAGGCAGATGTAGTTGTTTCATTGATTACTTTAAATGAATATGCCACAACTCAATGAAGGTAAAGATACTTATCAGCTCACCGGTCACAAGGCTGTTGATCATCCAGAAGTAGTAGCTGTTGAAACAAAAATGTGCGTATTAGAAAATGGAGAACTGTAGTGCTACTAATGTCTGATGCAGTGAAGTACAAAAAAGTGCCGGTCCCAATAAGATTGAGCTCACCTCTTCTGGCGAAAGTAGGCCAGTGAGAAAATAGCCCCACTAGTACACAGAGGATAGATCAAATAGGACAAATATCTAGAAGCCTGTGGAGAAAATCACAAGAAATTTGAGAAACTGAGAATCTCTGTCTCTGCAGGCTGAGGTACAAGCAGCAGCACACAGTGTCCCAAATGAAAATGTTTGGATCTTGGTCAAACATCTTGGTGAATAGCACATTTGCACAAATGTCGAAAAATTATGAGGGGGAGGCTAAAAATGAATGACCAAATCTCCACACACGTATTGTGACAGACATGACATGGTTTTAACACAGTCCGTTCCAGTCCTGGTTGCCACATACCTGTGCATCATACTCCATGGTCTTCCTTTCGTTTTCATCTAGCTTGGTAAACTGCAACATCAGAGCAGAGGTCACCAGAGTTCAGACATGTAAACAGAAACATAGATGGTGTAGAAAGTCAGAATAATGTTTACATTTCTGAAGGTTTGACTCAGTTCGCAGCTCTACCTTGAGCATATGGGGGAATGAGGGTGTAGTACAGGGATGTCAAACTCATTTTCGCTGACGGCCACATCAGCATGGCGGTGGCCCTCGAGGGGCCAGATATCAATGGCATTTATTAGGAGGTATAACTGTAATTTAATGTAAAATGTGACTACTCATTTAGAGATATCTAATATTAACAATTTTTCACTCATTCAACTCACAAATACCCCATTTCCACAAATGTAAAAATATGCCAGGTCTTTGCCATTACTATATCACAGATCTTTGTATTTTATCACATACAGAAACCTCTATTAATCAACAATCAGTCGACAAGTCAACAACTTCACTGGTCCATGTTGGTGTTTCTTGGCAAACTAACATTTTAGACTGTGTATCTTGTTGGGGCATAGCTTCCGTCACTTTATAAAAAAAAATGAATATGAACCATGTGCATTTTGGGAGATGTAGTTAATGGGTCAATGCACATTTAAATGAAGAAGACCTGAATTGAAACAGTCAATGGGGCATTTGTGGGCCACATACAATGATACAGCAGGCCACATTTGGTCCGCCGGTCTTGAATTTGACACCTGCGGTATATTGACACGTCATTCGAGCACCTGTGGGCCACATACAATAATATAGCCTGCAACATTTGGTCCGCCGGTCTTGAATTGGACAACTGTGGTATATTGACAAGTCATTCAAGCACTAATGGGCCAGATAAAATGATGTAGCAGGCCACATTTGGCCTTAAGTGGTGAAGTATGTCTATATAGAGTGGATGTGAGATCAGTTTACAGGGTCAGCACACACACATACACATGTCAGACTCACATGAATGAGGGACTTGGAGCTTTTCCATGGCAACTGGATCTTAAACACTTTAAACACCTTCCACACCTGTCCAGAGAGGAATCACAGAGTTGATCTTGTCTTTGTTTTTACCAATCTGCTGTAATACACCCATGTTGTGTGTGAATGTACCTCCACACACACACCCAACCCAACAGGCAGCAATACCAGCAGACAGGTCTCCTTCAGCAGATAGAGGAAAATCAGCAGAGTGCCAAGACAGCGCCACAGAACTACAAACAAATAGACCAGCATCTTACCGAAAGCATTTGTACAAAGAAGAACTTATAATATATATCAATTTGTGTCCCCCCATTGACCTTGATATTATTTTACCTGACTTCCTGGACATTCCCACCATGCTCTCTTTTTCCTTCCACATGATGATGTCATTTTTAAGAGCCAGGATTTCACAGACAAGCTTTACAAACCCACGGGTATAGAAACAAAAAATGTATCAGGTGTTTGTGAGGTAATCCCAAGGGAAGGCATGTATCAACATTATAATCTGGTCTGATTAAAATCTAATCCAACCTCACCTGTGCACCTGTTACAATCGCATTCAGAATGAGAAGGTAGACGTTGGATCCCACCAGAGTTTCCTTAATCACATCAACATGCTCTTCGGTGAAACCTGAGACAGCATGATAATGACATAGGATATATTCAAATGTGCACACATCACATGCTTCAGCAGCTGTAAAATGAAGTTTTGTTCCCTGGAAATCCCCTTTAAAAAAGTAGGTTGTGTTATTTTCGGGGACTAGGCTTTGAACAGCTTTGTCATCGTCTCTGCAACATCCCCACACCCCCAAGGTCATTGTGGTGAATGCTGCCGAGGCATCTTACAATGTTCGAGTGGCCAAACGATACCGAGTCACAGAATGTGATATGCAAAGTTGGCGTGCTCAGAAGGAACGTCTTAAAACCTCCAACACTCAGCAAAAGCATTTTGCGGCCGAAAAAATGGACAATTCTAACAAATCGACAGGCGAGCGGTGAGTACATTGCTGGAAAACATTGATTCATTCAGCTGACACTTGACCAACCCTGTGAAATGAACGAACGAACGAACGAACGAACGAACGAACGAATGAATGAATGAACAAACTAACAAACAAACAAACTCTGCTCGAAATAAGTGGAGAACTGGTGGTCATTCAAAGTGGGACAACTAGCCAGCTCCAGGTGTTGGATCTGGTCGTCGACAAGCCTACAAGCCTGTCAACAAGCTGCAAGTTTGTGGTAGCTTTGCCATCGTTAAACAGGTTGTTGAAACAGCCTAACATTTTCTTCTTCAGATGCTAATGTTAAAATATTCAGATGAAGATACTGGATGCAACACCGTTTAGATGTTAAAAATAACACCCCACCCACCCACTGTGATGTTGGGTGAGCTAGATATTGCACTATTATTCCGTCAATAACAATCTTAATTTGACATAAAATTTTCTCAATGGTGATATGAACTGAACTCGCCTGCCTTGTATGGCTATCTAATAATGTTCTCCCTCACCCCTCCGGGGGTGGTGTTCACCTCAAGCTCGGGTCCCCTACCAGAGGCCTGGGAGTTTGAGGGTTCTGCGCAGGATTTTAGCTGTCCCTAGAACTGTGCTCTTCTGGACTAAGGCGTCGAATGTTGTTCCTGGGATCTGCTGGAGCCACTCTCCCAGTTTGGGGGTCACTTCTACGAGTGCTCCAAAAACAACATGCCATGTAGTGGTTTTTCCCTCTAGGTCGCCTTTGAGTTGGCCTCTAGGGTTGTCTATACACACACACACACACACACACACACAGGGGATGGGATGGGATGGCATGTCACAGCAGAATGCTGTGGTAGCCATGCTGGTTCAGTGTGCCTTTAATTTTGAATAAATCCCCAACAGTGTCGCCAGCAAAATCCCCCCACACCATCACACCTCCTCCTCCAGGCTTCACAGTGGGAACCAGGCATGAACCAGGCCGTTCACCTTTTCTGCGTCTCACAAAGACAAGGCGGTTGGAACCAAAGATCTGAAATTTGGACTCATCAGACCACAGCACAGATTTCCACTGGTCTACTGTCCATTCCTTGTATTTCTTGGCCCAAACAAATCTCTTCTGATTGTTGCCTCCACTTAGCAGTGGTTTCCTAGCACCTATTTGACCATGAAGGCCTGATTCGGTCTCCTCTTAACAGTTGTTCTAGAGATGGGTCTGCGGCTAGAAATCTGTGTATCATTCATCTGGTCTCTGATCTGAGCTGCTGTTCACTTTCTGAGGCTGGTGACTCAGATGAACTTGTCGTCAGAGGCGGAGGTGACTCTCTGCCTTCTTTTCCTGGGTCGGTCCTTATGTGTGCCAGTTTTGTTGTAGCGCTTGATGGGATTTGCTGCTCCACTTGGGGACACATTTAAAGTTTTTGAAATTTTCCGGACTTATTCTTTAAGTCTTTAAGTAATAATGGCCACTCGTTTTTCTTAGCTGATGAGTTCTTGCCATAATATGAACTTAAACAGTTGTCCAATAGGGCTGTCGGCTGTGAAGTAACCTGACTTCTGCACAACACAATTGACGGTCCCAACCCCATGGGTAAAGCAAGAAATTCCATAAATTAAACCTGGTAAGGCACACCTGTGAAGTGAAAACCATTTCCAGTGACCTCTTGAAGCTCATTGAGAGAATGCTAAGAGTGTGCAATGCAATAATCAGAGCAAAGGGTGGCGATTTTGAAGAAACTAGAATATAAAACATGTTTCCATTATTTCACCTTGTTTTTGTATGTATGTATGTATGTATGTATGTATGTATGTATGTATGTATGTATGTATGTATGTATCTATCTATCTATCTATCTATCTATCTATCTATCTATCTATAAGGAAATGTCATTACAGCAACTGTAATGACATTTACAGCACAATGATTGCACAATGAAATTTCATTGCAAAAGAAATAAGAATGAGAAGAAAAAAGCAAAAAAATGTATATACATAAGAAATATAAATATAGACAATATATACAGTTAAGTATATATATAAATAGTAGCAGTGATGATGGAGTGGGAAGGGTTGACCGGAGTGTTTTTATTGTGGTTGGAAGATCTAGCATTACATTGTTTACCGTTATTTAATACTATTGAAGTGACGTATGACTGCAATGTAAAAGCTGTTCCTGAGTCTATGTTTTATTACAAATTTCAAATATGATGTTCTGAATGATGAAACAAGATTTTGTCATCAAGAGGCCTTTTTCCAAAAATCTGTCTGGGGAAAAAGAGGGTCATCTTATCTTCATATCCTGATCGTCTTGCAGACACACATTCATACTTAAAACAGGATAGATCAAAATTGCCCTTCTGACACACCACAGAGTGTTGTGTGGCAATTACTGGTAATCACAACTTTGCTGTTGTTTAATTAAATCGGGCTGACTTAAGTTGACTTCACTCGAATGAAAATGAGTGACACTTCATGCAACTTCCAAGTTTAGATGCATCTCAGTTAGTCAGCAAAGCTAAAAATGTTTCTGCGCAGCTGTTATCTACTCACCAAACTGTCGCAGTGAATAAACCACATCCTGAAGGCGGACCCAGAATCGGAATTTCCTCAACGAGATCCCCTGGTATGACACAGCAAGGGGGAGCTGATCGGTGTTGTGTTTGATCTCCTGTGAGACAAATGGCTTCATTTGGTAAAGAGTCAAGCAGCAGATATAGCAGCATATCAAATGTGATAAGTAACATTGATGTTTGATTTCACAAGGGTTCTGAGTGAACATTCTCATACCTGTAGGTCTTTGACTCTAAAGCTCAGCTCGTCAACCAGCAGCAGAGGAAGGTAAACCACCTGCCTGCCTTCCTTAAAGCTACAAGCAGTGGCAGCAAGTTTGTTTGAAGTCTGCATTGTGTTTGACCGACAGGATTAAACCCACTTTCATTTTAGATCTAGATTGAATTGACAGTTGTACATACACGACACATATACTGCACACCAACAATACACCCTTACACTCTCATGAAACGTCGCACATCACTGGAGAGTGCTGCCTTGTTGAAGGTGAAGTCTTCTGTCATCATTGTAATGGATAGGGATGGTTTCCAGTGGACCACAGGGGATCTGGGTGCAGAGGCCTGATGGGGCCAAAATGAAAGTTCACTCAGAGTGGCGTCTGTTCACTGCATGTCACTGAATGTTAAGATCACCATTTTTTTTGTCTCTCTCTGGATAAAGAAGCAGTGCTACCTTCTGCACGTCTCTGTGTCCACGTGCGTGTGAGGGGTTGATATGAGTGGTGAGCTGAGCAGCGGAATGAACCTCCTTGCTGTCCTCCAAAGGTGAAACACCGGCTTTGTGTATGTACACTACTGCATATAAGCTGCCATTTGCCTTAGTCTCCTCTGGGAGGGAGATATTCACGTGCCTAAGGACAGAGTGACGAAACGTGGACATGGTTGTTGTTGCATGTGATTTCACTGTCTGACAAACCCTTCAGGATATAGAGGCTGCTGACAAGGTGATAACACAAGCGAACCAGACAGCGTGAGGTGGAGAGGATGGAAGACAGACAGCTGTCTACCACAAGAATCAAGCCGGGGCCAGTTGGTCTGGTGGCCTCATTTTCCCTTGGTCTTTGGTCATCACCGCTGTTGTGCATGACTGGAAGTTTGCAAGTTGATCCTGAAGTCACCAACCGTGGTACCCACATGTTGACATTTGTAGTGACAAAAAAAGGTGTTTAATAACTTATGATGCCTGTTTCTAAAGGGATGTTTGAGTATGCAATTAGAAAGCACAGATTAAACACATAGAATCATGCGATGCTGCATGGGGATGTTAGACTGGAACTTTTGACCTACCTGTCAAAAGTGGAATGAGGGTCAAATGGGTCTACTTTCATAGCCAGGTGGAGCTGACTGTTGTCCAGCACAAGGCAGGTGAACACACTCAACTACAGAGCAAGAACGGGAGAAAGAAACTCTGCTTGATATCCAAATAGATCCCAACATATGACGTTATTACACTACGCAAAAGAAAGACGCAAATGAGAGCACTGAAAATTCCGGGCGATGTTGAGCAGAATAATAAGACTCTTAGGAACATGTATATCAGGGCTATTCAACTTAAATATCAAGTGGGCCAGATATTAAAATCACATGGGGTTTGTAGGCCACACACATATCACACACATCTCTTGTGGGCTATTGAACATTTCAGGCGGGCCAGATTCTGGCCAGAAGCTGCCAGTTAAGTAGGTCTGGTGTACATGGTTTAGATGGTTTGGAATTAAGGTGTCTGTGTCAAAAAAATACAAACAAATCTGCACCTATTAAAATACACATATATGTATAGTAAGTGAGAGATAAAAGAACAATTCTGAAAATAATGTGCTTAACAAAGATAAGATAAGATAAGATAAGACAAGATAAGATATGATAAGATCATTCCCTACTCTATCCTACAATCTACTTCTGTACCACAGTGTGTGCAGCATATGGATAAGTGCAGTCTTACTGATGATTCAGTGTTGAATAAATAGAAAAAGGCTCCCCACGCCCATACGCCGCATTTATTTGAAGGATAGCATCATACTGGGACAAATTGGGAGATGCTGGATGAATATATACAACTACTACTACTACTACTACTACTACTACTAACAACAACAACAACAACAATATCCTTTGGGTGCTGAGAAGTGAGGTGGGCGACCTGTAGTTGTGGCGTGGTGCTCAGGTAGGAGTTGATGCAGAGCTCTCCTCGGGATCTGTCGCAGGGTTTGAAAGTGAGGAAGCCGTACAGCAACCAAGCGGTGTGGAGCAGGTACACCATAAACACGCCCAGCAGCAGCTTTGCGATGGAGCTCCTTTTGGACCTGCTGTCCTCAGGCTTCCGACAGCACGACTGGAACATGGTAGAGGAGGTTGACGGATGATCCACGCATTCCTCCGATCGCTCCATCCCCTGGTTACCGCATCCTTCCGCGGTACCCACTGGAGGACGCTGAAGGAAGGACAAACACGCCTACACGACTTAACGCTGGACGATTTCTATCTCACGTTGCAGACGCGACCAGCGTAGATTAAGGCTTAAGCTGTATTCGTCATCGCAGCGGGGGACACGTTCAACGAACGAAATTTACATGTCGTCGTACCCATGGTGCACGTCCAACATAAATGAATGAATAAATAAATATAATAAATAACAGATTATTGACAAGTGCCGTAATGTGGCATGTAGCCATGCGGTGTCAGTCATGCTCGCACGTAAGTGTCGTCTGAGCGAATGCGCAGCATAATTGTCTTTGCATGTATCGTTACATTTACTGTTGGTGCGTTTAATTGAGGTAGATGTGAAAAGTGATAACGCACGCGTGCGCGCTGTTATGAGGCCCCAACACCGAATCCTGCCTCAGTCGATATTTTTCATTTCGGACGATATGTTGATACATCTACAAAAACAGTAAACTTCGATGATTTTTTACATTTGCGGCAGCTGACGCGGCACAGATACGACATTTAGATCAAACATAATCTAAATTGACGGCACAGATACGACATTTTGACCAAATATAATCTAAATTGACAACAGAATGACGCAGTGACGTGCTTCTTCACAAACGATCTTTGGCTATATCGCCTTGTACAGTGCATTCTGGGTAATGACACTGTTCCGCAGATCCGTCCAGTTGTACCATTGTACATAGTATGTCTGCACTCTGTTTTGGTCAAGTTGATATCCCCAAATATCAGTTCACAACGATCCATAAGTAGAGGTAGTTAACCAGGCCACGTAACTTGTGCCTTTGCCAAATGTAATGGAGAATATGCTGCGGTTCTAAACGGCTCTGAATTCTTGAGCAGGTACCGAATCCCGACACTAGCATAACAGCAACTAAGTAAAGGTGTGGAGTTTTGTCATTACGTCTTAAACGGGCCACTATCACGTAACTGTCTGAGACGGCTGTTAATATTGAACATTTCATACATCACTCACGGTTCAGGCGGAACTGTGAGTTTTTGCCAAGAGACTCAATGCTGCACATGTTGATGTGGGGGACAGATCTGAGCCATCCCTTTGGAAGCATCGCCTGATCAAGGCTCCTAATGGTGTGTGTGGTCATTGTTAGGATGTGGGCTGCACAGATGAAACCGAGCAAGCTGTTGGCTGGCTATGTGAACAACTGTCGGCTGTGGGTGGCATATCTAGGGAACTGGTCTCCTGATTGTCTTTTAAGCTGTCTCAGAGGTTCTAGGTCTCATGGCACTCGAACCCATAGCTTTAGCAGTGCCCTCAATACTGTGCCATCTCAGAGTGGGATGCCAAGATGGTATAGTAGGAGATATGGTCGTGATGGCCTGAGTAGATGCTGTGGTGAGACATCAGCTAGATGGATGTGCCAGTCTGGAAAAAAACAGTCCTGCTCTCCCAGCGGGAGGGTGCTGCTGCAAGGAGGGGCAACATGGCATGGTAAGGACAAATCGTATCATCTCCATTTCAGAGAAGGTGATCCTTAACTGAGGGGGGAATTCACACTTGCAAACTTCCTTTGTTTAAGTGAAAATAATGCCTGTAATTTCTCTGCTATTTGAAGTACATTAGTTTTAGCAGTACTGATTCTGCTCTGCCGCTGACTCTGATCCTAATCATCTGCTACTATAGACAAAGTTAAGGAAAACATTTCTAATGCCACCTGCAACAAAAATAGAGCTGCAAAGTACAAACAGAATTGCACAATGAGATATTAAAAACAAGTGCAATGCACAGCCAGGCATTATTACTTCTATGACATAGTTCTGAATAAGCCCATATTACACTTGATTCCATCAATAATGTGGAATTTCATATTTGACTCCAGAAATTGTCACAGTTTGAGCAGAGAGGTGATTAGATGTTGTCTTGAGTTCAAACCTCCCCTTGCTTCTTCTGCAGGTTTGTCCTTTGTCCATCACAAAGGGACAGAAGCTGCTCCAATCTCCAGTGTGGCACCTACGTTTGTTGTGGTAAGACAAACATTTTAATGTTTTTATGGTGCGCATGCATGTGCACTAAATTCAAAGAATAAAGAATTGATGCTGAATTTCTATTTGCAATGTTAGTCAGTGACAATGTGGCTTGGCAGAGTGTGGAATGCTCTCTCTGCTATGATCGAAGTCACATGTGGGCTTCAGAGGCTATTGGTCTATTTTACCACTAAGAAATCAGGGTGTTAGGTGAAAAAACAGTGAAGATATTGTTAGTGCAGCAAAGAAGTTCCTCATCTTAACAAGGGAAACATTTCAACTGAAAATGACAGAGATATCAGATCAAGTTGAAAAGATGGTTGCCGTCGCTGTTATGCGCGACACGACTACATCTACTGTTGCTTCTGTATTAACTTCAACAGAAATGAAAAATTCATTTAGTACTTATCAGATTTGTATTTTTCAAACAAATTACAGTAAATATTATCCATACATTTAAAGGCTAAATACTGTTTAACGTGACATTTGTGACTCAATGTTTTGATTTTCAAATCCAGTATCAACAGTGAATTCATTTGTATTTAGGGGTTAGGTCATAGTATCAGCAGTCTGGCAGCTCCGGGATGTTGTTCAGGTTCAGGAACTGCAAAGTGAGTTTGGGGAGAGACTGAGAGGCTTGTCTTGCACATGAATTTGTGCTCAGATTTGAGACTGTCTTGTGCTTTGCAACAATGTGATGTTTGAAAGGGTGCGTCACCTTTCCGACGCAGTGATGATAAGAGTTATTTTTCGCAGATGAAGTTTGACCAACATGGAACTGTTACATCATTTGGTAAGTGTGAATTTATGACATTACAACAGATTTTTGGGTGCCAGTACCTGTTTTCCTCTCTCAGTCTTTGTTTGTTTCCGCATAATGACGAAACTATTGACTTTAGTTACCTGGATCGCTAGATCATCAAAATACCTACCTACTTACCTACCTGATTTGCACAGACTGGTTTATTTAGGTAGGTAGGTAGGTAGGTAGGTAGGTAGGTAGGTACATACTGTAGGTACATACTTACTTCAGGAAAATTTAATTTAATTTAATTTAATCTAATTTAATTTAATTTAATTTAATTTAATTTAATTTAATTTAATTTAATTTAATTTAATTTAATATTTGATTCGATTCGATTCGATTTAATTTAATTTATGAGGTGCACCTTGCTTGTTCCTTGCACAATCCCACTTATGAACCTATAGCCTAAAGCTGTTTCAGTTTCACATTTCAATCTTTGGTTCCGTCTCATTTCCGCTCCTCTGGATTCATTAATACTGGCGATGACTGTAATGTAAAAGACACCATTGACTTGTGTTTTGCAAAAGGCTGGAAGTAGTCCTCAGACCTTGTTAATGTCAAGCTCATAAAGCGGAACATTAATCTCAACGTGAGCACCCAAGGCCAGGAGCAGCCGACAATGTTCCCCTGGGTTTAATAGTTTATACAGTATGAATATTAATCAAAATCTTTCTGTTGTTTTTGCATCATCCATACAATGTCTGCAGTCCTTCACCTCTCGCCCCTTTTTCCTCTGGATCAATCCCTTAAACAAGGATGTATGACCACAGAGCTGAGATGTCCTTGTCCTCTTCTTTTAATTTTTTCATTTGGTGTGCTTGTATATTCTCTGACTGGTCATCTGTGTCCTTGCTGTGTCTCATAGAGAAGAAGAAAGCAGAGCTTTGTCAGGATCTGAGCCTTCAAGCTAGAGACTTGCGCTTCCAGCATAGCACTAGTCTCACCACTAGAAACAACTGCATCATCATACGGATGGAGGCAAGTTCTACTGCTCATGCTTTCACCCCATTAATACGCACAAAATTGGGTAGTATGACAGACAGACACATGATGCCATCTGTACAATTCACAAAAATTTTAATGATAGAGAAATGTTCTTCTTTGCACAACTAACTTCCAACCTCATTGCTCAGTCATTGAGGTGCATCTGTTGTGGAGGACCTTCCTTAGCCACCACTGCAGACACTACATCAAGTTGTGTGAGGGCGTAGTACAGGTTGGAGTCATCTGTGCTGCTAGTCAGTTTACAGAAAGTGACAAATTGCTCTCCAGGCTTAGGTAAATCATCTTTAGTCTTCATCACTGTCACACTGAGATAGGCGCACTCTATGTCACACCTGATAATTGATAATCAAGATGAGGAAAATATAAATTCAATATGATCGAAAGGACTCTAAATGCAGAATGAATATGATTTCCAAACTGACAGTCGAGTGTACAGACTGTTGTCCTCACCTGTCCCTCAACGCCCCCTCTCCAAATGCTCGACACTCCACACAGTCTTTATGCACCTGGCATAACTCAGGACACGTTGGGCAGGTCTCACATGTTGAACCGTGGTATGGTGGATCACATACACAGTGACCACACTCACAACTTCCCCGACCGTTGCAGAGTTGCTGGTTGGTGGCTACGCAGGATGCTGTCTCCATGGAGCAGCTGCAACCTTCCCCTGTCCATTTGTCATCACAAATGCATTGCCCGCACTCACAGCGCCCATGGCCTCCACATAACCTGGACCATGAAGATAGTAATCAGTGGTTTTAAACTGTATTCAAACAGGTTATTTTCTCATATTGATTGATCCTACTTGTTGTTGCGGCGCGCACAGTCAAAGTTACTGCATTCGCAGTACCTGCCTGTGTATCGTTCCTGAGGATTTTCTCTGCGTTTACATTCACACGTGCCTGCCAGACAATCCCCCCTGCCACTACACACAGGCTGTTCTGGCCCTGTGCGACAGCTGTCATCTGACTCAAACAATGACGATACAAGCCAATGACAGTGCTTGCCTATGTAACCTTCAGAGCACTGACAATGGCCGCACACCAGAGCTCCATGGCCATTGCAGACGGGGCTATTCTCCTCAATCTCTCTTTTGCAGGCACACCCACCTAAGAGACATAGCACAAGATTAAGATTAAGACATATAATGACCTTATTCCTCTCGAAATCTTGTGATGGACGTCACCTGTGTGCTGCTTTAATCAAATACACCCTTGCTTATGGTGTGAAATGACTCTCTCCATGCAACTGACAATTGTTTGAACATACAGGTACAGTATGAAAAGTATTTTACTCACACTCCAAAGTCAACAGAAGGTTCAAACTTAGTGAAAGCTGCTTGACTGTGATTTGGATGGACCACGGCCCAGTACTGTTATCCTGGCTAGGGCAACGGGCTGCTTTCACAGTTATCTAGAGGGACATTTTACCCAGAATGTAGTTTATAAATTCAAAGAGATGCATTGAATTTAGTACAGTCAATACACTGGTGAGCGACCTGTGTGATCTGTGGGTGTTCATGCGTGATGCTGCTGAAAGTGACGGTGACTCCCTCTGGCAGTGTGCTGGTCTCCAAGGCCAGTGGTGAAATCTGTTGACCTGTGGCCTGGGCAATGATTAAAGGGAAGGATTGACTCACACCAGGCCTCAAGTGAACATCTATCTCCTGTGGTTGGAGGAACGTGGCCTCTGCTGCCCCAATTCTGCATATAACAAGTATCATTATTTTAGTATAGTGATTATTATCATTCTCTGCTTTGTAATATTGTGCCAGAAATATTTAGGTAATCCTTAGGGAAATCATTATCTGTCACCCCAAATCAGGAACAGTAGGAAATAGGTTAATTGAATATTTCAAAGGACAATCAGGCAGTAATTGCACATACCACATTTGCAACATGCTCAACTTTCCATTCCCAGAATTAATACACACAGATAGTTCGAGTTTAACCTCGAGAGCTGCAGCTCATCCTCAGTGTCTCATACTCTGTGTTCCACCAGTTGAGTCTGAGTCAGCAATTGCTCCCTAGCAGTACCGGCACATATACACACCTAGTGACATTCTTGACAACTTGCACGCCACCCTGGGGATTGTATATGTGCCTTTTCCGACATCCTGCTTTCCGTAACTCTTCAAAAGTGTCACAACGGGCAGTTGACCGAGGGTCTGTACACCAAACACATTCTGGGCCGGCCTGAATGCACTCTTCGCAGTCGGAGAAGTGACATGTGGGCACTTTGGCCCAGCTGGTTGTGATCAGACCCAGCAGAGGGAGCCAGAAGCACAGCAGCTTCACGGCCATTCTGCAAATAAACAGGAAAAACTGGTTTTGTGTGTAATTCCACATCTAACACCACCTAAGCTGACCAGTTAATACCTGTCCAGTTTTGTTAATGTGAGCCAGCAGTGTAAACAGTGTAAAAATATGTGTAAACAAATGGTGAGAGACTTCAACATATTAACTTTAAATTGTAATGCCATGGACATTGTCTTCACAATTCTAAGATTTTTTTCTTGCTAAAGTGAGAAAGGAATACAAATAAATGTGAAAGGGTTTTCCAGTTAGTTGGGGCAAAGAAATTTGGAAAAGCTTTCACCAGCATTTAAGAGGAACAATTTGAGAAGCCCTATGAACGTCTCGAAAGGCACATGGAATTACCCCGCTGCCATACTTTCATACTTCGTACAGAGGAGAGTCAGACACAATCAAGATGGAATGATGGTGTGGTACCTGAGGCGACGGTTTGAGTCTGCTCTGTGTGGCGGTTCTCCTGGAATACAGCTTGTTTGAACTGTTGACACAGTGGTATATACCCCTCCCGTGTTACCACCTTGTAAACAGCACTGACGAAAGCAGCACAGTTCCCTCCCATGAGATTAAGCTACTTTGACTAAGTCAGTTATCGTTCCATGATTTCTTTTTCTCCCCTCATAAGGTCCTGGCCCAAGGTGATGAGATAGGTTGAGACGAGGGAGATTCGCTTTTCAATTCTTGGCTTACTCTCGATTTATCTCTAAATTGAATTTAACAGCAATGTATCTCATCTTCAACTGCAAGTGTACAATTAATTTTTTGCAGGACATTTTGAAGTCCATGGTAACAGTGTAAAGCAATTGTCACCAGAGTACATGGATTGGGGATCAGTTAATTACAGTAAAGAGGTTCCTTTATTATCTTTTACACTGATTCTCTCAAAGCACAATGTAGCCCTACTACTTTGGCCGCGACATGTCCACCGAACCCCTGAGACTGACTCATCGAACACTGCTCTAAATGCATACCATATGTCTGTTATCATAGTAAGGCAGTGTCACTGGCTCGAACTATTTGTTTTGTAGTGAAGCTTGTATGACTCTCCCTTACCTGTGGTTTAAAGTCCTCCAATCTGATTTAACAAACATTGTAAATATTTGCAGAAGTCACTTAAAGTCACTGTTCAACAGTTTATCTCTGTTGGAAGCATGGAAAGCAAATCTGATGAGCATAAATGTATTGGTAAAAAGGGACCGTGGGATCTATCTTTGAGTGGTGTCACGATTTCTACTAAAAGAATCTTTCTCTTCACAGGCTCTGAAAGCCATAGTGACTCCTCAGTGCCTTTTGGTGATGGACTTCCGTGCTGCGGGTTTAGAGCGCTGGTTGGTGCTAGAGCTTGCTCCGCAGTTGGCATCACAAACACACACTCTGCCCTTTGAGTTCAGAGCTTTAGAAGCCATCCTGCAACACAGGGTGAGACAAAGTCTACAGTAGACATCTGTGTCCTTACACAGGTGAATCCAGAGCCGTCATTCAACGCTCCTCCCAATTTGTTTTAGGTGAACACGCTACAGAACCAGCTGAATGAGGTCCATCCAGTAATCCTTGACGTATTGGAATCCCTCGTGGATCCTAAAATTCTGTCAGCTGATAGAAGCAAACTCCATGTACTGCTGCAGAATAGCAAAAGGTAGTGACATACACTTGTGTTCATATTGTTAATGCAGCAGTTGGCAGTTCAGTCTGCCAAAACTGTCAGTTGCCCTTCTTTTTTAACTGTTTATTACTTACCCTACTATTGTTTTTCACCCTTATTTGTTTTGTCATAGATTCTATAAATGGTGCTCTAAAATGTTAAAATGTAGTTCTCATCACTCTCATTTAAATGTTTATTCTCGCTGTCTCCTGATCATTTTCTTGTCTCTCTTATCAGTTTGTCAGAGCTGGAGACAGATATAAAGGTTTTTAAGGATTCCCTGCTCAGGATTTTGGACGAGGATGAGATCATTGAAGAAATGTGTCTGACCAAGTGGTCAGACCCAATGGTTTTGTATGTTTTACACACACAAGACACACATGGCACAGTGGGACTTCTCTGGAATTTCTCAGTGAACTTGTTGAACAGTATTGTTTTTGTATGTCTGTGTGTTTTTGCAGAGAGGAGAGCAGTCTTGGGATTGACCATGCTGAGGAGATGGAACTGCTACTGGAAAATTACTACATGCAGGTAAAATAATAAGATATCTTAACACTGTGTAGATTCAGATTACATCCACCTTTGTAACACCCTCAAATAAATGGTGTTGGGAAACATCTCTATGTAGGCTGAAGAACTAGGCAACACAGCTAGAGAGCTAAAAGGGCTGATAGACGACTCTGAGAGTGTCATCTTCATCAATTTGGACAGGTATACATCAACATACAGTATTCACCCTTTATGAAATGCACAGAACAGTACTGTAGTCAAGTGAATGTGTCACAAGGAAATTGCGTTCTATAAGATTTTTTGAGAAATGTCCTTTCCAATCTATTCTGTTCCCTCTGTACATGCCATGGCTTTCTCCAGTCATCGTAATGTGATGATGCGCCTGAATCTCCAGCTGACGATGGGAACTTTCTCACTGTCCCTATTTGGTCTGATAGGTGTGGCATTTGGGATGAACCTTGAGTCGACCTTTGAAGAGGTGGGAAACTAAACATATAAAGTGCCTCAGAAACAATACACTGTACACAACCCAACAGTTTAAATAACAAAAGTTTTGAAGGGTTTGCGTCTATACTGCAGACAGGCACTGACCAAGCTCTCCGCAAAGACACAGAACAACTCGTAATCGCAGGGCAGGGAAGGAAAAGTAGGAGTTAATCAGATGATCTGTAGACAAAAAAAAGCCCAGTGGGGGGGACACCCAGTATAGGTTGTAAACATAACAAATCAAAGGTGTGCCAGGCGGCGACACTGTCCACACATGATGTTGCCTACATAAACTGTAAACTTAACTACATAGCAGGTAATACAAGATGCAACGCTGTTGCCACTCATGGATGTCGAGGCAGATGCATGTCGAAGATGTGAAGTGCAAAATCCCGCCCAGCAAAAAGCTAGAGACATGATGATCAACTTCTACGTCCTGACTAGAGCTCAAGAGTGGACCCCAGTCTGCAAAGCTTAGTTTTTGAGTGTGTTTTGTAAGTAATTACTTTCAGTTTTTCATAAAAGATGCATCAATCTGAGGTTTGTGGTGCTTTTGCACACTACTGCAAGGTTTACATTACCGTTCAAAGAATCTATTTTCTCATAGTTTGTCTCTCCTCAGTGCTTATTTTATCTCTCCCGAGCAATTTATAAACGCCTTCCTGAGTGCAGATGTTCAAACAGTCAGTGTGCTGGGTGTGAAGGGTTCTGGAGGATCCTGTTTGTGTTCCTCCTGCAGTGGGAACTGTATAGTTCTTATAGTGAGAGGAGAGGGCTGCCAATAATTCGCTGGATGCCCTGGATGACCCTCTGGAGTTCCTTCTTCTGTGCTACTGTGCTGTTGGAGAACCATGCACAGAGGCAGTAAATGACGGTGCTCTCTACAGTGCAGTTATAGAAGGATATCAGAAGTGTCTGTGAGATGTTGTATCCCCTGAGAATCCTCAGGAAATAGAGTCTCTTCTAAGCCCTCTTCACCAGTCCGGCAGTATGAGGTCCCCAGGTCAGATCCTTCCTGATGTTGACTCCCAGGAATAGAAAATCAGAGACCCTCTCCGCACAGTTCAACGCATCAACGAGAATTGGCCTGATATTGTGACTATTCCCTCTGAAATCAACAACAAGATCCTTGCTCTTGTCCGTGTTTAGAAGCAGGTTGTTGTTTAACTCAACCCTGTAGAGTTAAAGTTAAAGGCTGAATCATCCATCTCCAGTGATGAGCCCCACCACTGTGTTGTCATCAACAAACTTGATGATGGTGTTGCTGTGATGGGTGGAGACATGTCAGGTGTTGAGTGTGTTTTGTGGTCAGGAGCCATTTTGAACAATGAGCCATTTTGAAAAGTGTGCCCTCTCCTCCAGGCACCATCATTAACCATCTATTCCTACCTCAATTGGGGATAGGGTTTCTTGGGCATGAAACCTTACATCTATAACTATTTTGTCACCCCACAAAAATAGAAGCTGTCTCTACAATACAATTAAAGACTTCTATTATCGTATTGTTCAGTGTAGCACCTACACCAAAACCTTATGCCTGAAAAAATGTTTAGGTGAACTTTCCGTGAATGTTCGTACCGTTGCCTCTGTCCATCTAAACTAAATATCTGCATCTGTGGTCCCATGTATTTGTGTGTGCGGACCTATATATCTTTGGTTCCAGGATCCTCGTTTTTTTTGGCTGGTGACCGGCATTATGTTCCTGGGCAGTGGCCTGATATGGAGACGGCTTCTATCCTTCCTAGGACGACACCTCGAGCCCTCAGCACCCCCACCAGTAATACACACTGTTGTCTGGTATATTATATGAAAAATAATACAACATGAAATGCTACATTTAATTAGGGGGAACATATTACTTGATACCAGATCTGTCTTTTTGTACACGCTTTGAACTACAGCGTAAGTGAAAGCAGTTAAACTGAAATAAGTGTCAGTGATTAAAGAATAAGCCGTAGAATTGACATCTCTCTTGTTTGTTTTTCTGACAGATACCTCCAGTATGGAAAAGAAACCTTAAAGCATCAGATATCAAGAATGTCATCAGATGATGAAGCAAGATCAGACTTCATATTGAATTTAATCACCATGTTCACAGATGGAGTCACAACATGAGTCCAAAGAGCTGATGCCATCATTGGTAGCTGCTCTGTCCCTGTGATCCCCTGATTCATCGTTGGGGTTCTGTCAGATCAGTTTGGTTACATTTAAGTGTAAACTGTAAGTTTACCTGCCACTGGTAATGCAGGAAATGGAAGCTCAAGGTGAAAATAAAGTGTCTGGAGAGGGAGTTATGAACAACCAGACACATCCGATGTGCGCGCAAAGATGGAAGGGCTTCAAGGGCAAATGAGAAGCATTTGTTTGCAAAATTTGTTTGTTGCACGTGTTTTAGGGTCCATCATTATCATCGCATCAGTTACAAATTTAAACTGATAAATCACAGTTTTTGAACGACTCGCAACAAATTTGTGAAATTAATCCAGAATTGGGGGAGACTCAGATTGACAAAGGCAGTTCCCACCCAAACATTTTGTAATGTACAATGGCTGTAGTGTTTCACATTGACTTCATCCTGGAAGATTTAACGCAAAGCCTTGATCATCTGGCGTGTCATTTTCATTTAATCTCTCCTGCCAATAAATGTACTACGCTAGCACTAGCAAACGTTATGCAATATAATCAAACTCGCTGTCTACTTAGGCGAGGATCGATCCAAAATATGGAATACACTGGTCCCTAAGGGAGATATGTGGTTGTCCCAAATCACTGAGACTATTCATCCTTAGGGGACAACATTTTTGTATGTAATTTTACAACTCCTGTTATGATTTGGCGCTATACAAATTAAATTGTATTGTATTGTATTGTATCTGTCAAAATTACCTAATGTCTGAATTTCAGCATATGGTTGCATGTTGCAGAAATAAAACACATACAATTAAGAAACATAGACTTTGAATGTTTTGAATGAACTGATTTTGGACATTTGCGTATTTGGCAGCAATGTATCTTTCTGCAGTGTGTTGCACTGTTGGACGTTAAGTCAAACACCAGAGGGGGCCAAAGTCCCATTTTAATCTCCAATAGCGACAACAAACCCTCATTCATGTAACTATTGTCACCAGTGAAATGTGGAATAGTACTTGTCATCGTCTGTCTTTAGCTCTCCTGTGTGGCAGGTATCATTTTTTGAAACTGCCACGAAAGCCATCCTGTAGTTCATTCTGAGTTTGTCATGAGACATTTCATTGATACAATACAATACAATTTAATTTGTATAGCGCCAAATCATAACAGGAGTTATCTCAAGGCGCTTTACAGAATGGAGCAGGTAGTGCTCCTCAGGCTACAGGTGGGCGGTCAACTGCCCTGAGCGCTCGGGTTGGGAGAGAGAGGGAAGGAGAGAGAGGTAGAGAGGCAGAGAGAGACAGACACAGGTGTAGGGATGCACAGCAGTAGTAGGAGCAGGACCCAGATGTTCGCAGGTCCATCATCACTGGTGGTGTTCTACTTGCCAGCTACGGGATAATAGAGCATAAGACAACACTTTGGGGAAGAAGCCCAGTTAGTAACATGCATTTACCAGACAAGGATGCAGGAAAGGGTGGATGGGTGCAAGTGAGGCGGAGAGGGGGAGGAGATTGAAGATGAGGAAGAGAGGGAGAGGAGGACTCAGTGTGTCATCTGTTTCTAGTCGCATA